>JBBBDQ010000479.1:390000-417500 GCA_037127315.1 Ascarosepion bandense
TCCTGCATATATACAAATCAACCATTCATCCGTGCATGGAGTACTGCTGCCATATATGGTCAGGTGCCCCCGCTGTTCGTCTCCGTGTTCTTGACAGACTCCAAAGGAGAATCAGTAATGTGATAGATACCGACTTAGAGGCTCGACTACAGACACTTTCACACCGACAAGATGTGGTTTTCCTTTGTCTGTTCTATAAATACTTCCGTGGTTTCTGCTCCAACGAACTTAAGTCACTGGTGCCTCCGCAACAGGTGTTTACTCGTGCAACCCGACTGGCAACTGGGTCTCACCCATTCACTGTTAGATCAACCAAATGCAGACGACAATTCTACTCTTGCAACTTCTTTCCTCGCACTTCCCGCCTGTGGAACACGCTTCCTTAATCTTGCTTTCCTGACGGCTACAACCTCCAGGAATTTAAATGCAATGTCAATACTCATCTCTTAACTACTTGACCCTAGTTCTTTCCACACCGCCCTGTATATCCTTTCCTTTCTCTCCATCTTTGCAACTGTCACTACACCTGTATTTCCATCCTTCTCTTGCTCCTTTCTAACTGGTTCATCCTTCTCTTCACTCTCCTCTAATCTTTTTACGCTTATGTAGCCCCCTGCACATCAGTGGCGTTACCACCTTGCTCGGGATGATATGATTAAAATATATATATATATATATATATATATATGTTAGTCATCCACATACAAACCTGTTTTGCTGTATTACAGCTCATCATTGTGGCTAGACACATCCACTTGCTTCTGTCCGGGATCGAAGTTCTATGGCAAAGTGGAACATTTTTCGTCCTTTGGAACGTCATCGAACCTAAGTATTTACAACTTTGTCAATGATTCTCTTAAAATTATTCTTGACATCAAATTTCTATATCGTTTATCGTATTTACATGTGTGTGTGTGTGTGTGTGTGTGTGTGTGCGTGAGCGTGCGCGCGCGTGTGTGTGTGTGTGGATTCAGATCAGTACCAAGATGAGTGACCGCTTGGGAATACCAGGTACTGTGAACTTGGATATTATGATGGTTTAATGAATAATGGAATAACACTGTAAGTTGGAAAGCCGGGTTCCAATTCCAGTTGTAGTCACTTGCGCGTAAATATACTTAGGAATGATATGGATTCACTTTTTCTCTCACTAGCTATAGGTTAATTAGTAAGATTTGTACCGCTAAATCCTAACTATCTCTAAAAGAATAGATTCTTATAATTTAAAAATATTTTTCCTAACAGAGTTGTTAATCTGTAGAAAACAAACTAATCAATAAAGAGATCTACGCGTATGCGTTGTGTTAAACAAGCCTGACAAAGTTTTTTATCATATTCTACGTAATATATATATATATATATATATATATATATATATATATATTATTCTTTTACAGTTGTTGAAATTGTAGCAATATCTGCTGATTCGAAGCTCTTTTGGTCAGTTCGTTACCTATTTTGAAGGTTTTTATGCTTATTACTTTAATAAAGTGCTATTTCAGTCAGAATCTCAATTTCTGAAAAGAATTTCTTTTTACCCTACCCCTACTCCTACCAGTTTGATGAGTTGTGAGGCAAGATCTGATGTTCATTTGGGGAGCCGATGTCGTACCCTCGGGCCAAGAAACAAAATTTACGCACGTACTAAGGGTACTAAGCTTATTCTAGCTTGTCCTATCTGGTCCTATATACTAGCCTGCAGCATCTGAAAAGTAAATATGTTCCTAATTCTAGAATACGATGGGTACTTCAACGAACCATTGGATTTGATGATTTATGTTGTGGTCACATCATAAACCAGCAACCCTACAGATCCAAGCACGCGTGGTTTGCTATTAGGGACCAGAAAAACGTCGCTTCTGAGGCTGCATTTCCATTGTCTTTGATATTTTTATAGTTGAATCAATGAACACTTATTTTTAAGAATTATACTGATTTTTCCATTGAATATTTTTGTTATTATTTTTATTATACTTGGCGTTCATTTTAACATGTATATGCACTCTATATACATGTATATACACTCTATATACATGTATATACACTATATATACATGATTATAAACGAAGATTCTAAAAACTTCAGTAGCGAACCTCGGCTCTGTTAGATGCATGTTGTCTTTGTATTCGCGCAGGAAACAATTCTGTCGGGGCTTGGTCTATGAACTGGCAAGCAGCTGAGAAAGACAACTACTCTATCTGCCTTCGTGTAGAGTTCGACACAGACTAGGCTGACTTAGAATAACTATGCTTTGTTCCCAACCTCTCGTATGCGGGAGCTGAGTAAATTTCGCGCAATTGGCCCTAGTGTCCGCGTTCGGGTCCCCGAGGTTAAACTCGACCTTGTATCTCATCTCTTCTTATTTTGAGAAGGAGGCATTTGTAAATACTGACATTAGGCCTGCATTTTGCCGCTGAGAATTTTACTTTTCATTTTGCTTTATGCCATTTTCTTCCATAACCAGGAAAGTCAAGTTACTTCACAATTCTTGCCCATCCTTTGTCATTTTATCATGCCCACCTTCACTCTTTTCTCCTTCATTCCTTAGGGAGATTATTCGCTTTTTCCTAGGTGTGTGGGTAGTGTAATGGACAACGCCTCGAATCCAATTTTGAATTCATTACATTCACTTACACGCAAATACTCTTGAGAAAAATATGAAACCATCTCACCCACCAGTGTTATATATTATTTAACCTGGTGTGTAATTTCGAGAGGAAATGTACATTTATTAAACAACAAGAATATGCAAACTGCTAGCAAAAATGCAGCCGCTCTCACACCGGCGTGATGTGGCTTCCCTGTGCCTCTTCTACAAGTACTTTTATGGCTTCTGCTTCGATGAGCTTAGATCACTGGTGCCGCCTAAGCACGAATTTACACGAGATACTAGATTAGCAACTAGGTCCCACCCTTTTACAGTTAAACAAATAAGATGTAACCGTAAATTCTACTCCAACAGCTTCTTTTCTCGCACTTCCCGCCTGTGGAACTCCCTTCCACAAGTCTGCTTTCCCGACAGTTACAATCTCCAGGTGTTTAAATGTAGGGTCAATAGACACCTCCTATCACACTAACTCCCAACTATTCTCACAACACTCTCATCTACCCAACCCTCATTCTCGGCATCCTTACCCGCCTATCACCCACCCTCTGTCATTTCCTATATTTAATCAGCCTTTCTCCACTCTACGTAGCCCCCTGCACAGTAGTGGCAGTGACATGCCTTGCTCGGGGTGAAACGCTTATAAAAAAAAAAAAAAAAAAAAAAGAATTGTTTTGATAATTTTTGATTGTTTTGAAAATTAAACAATCCATGACCAGGAGCTGTAGAGACGAAAGTATTCTTATAACAAAATGGGTGTTATTGCAGTGAGGAAATGTAATTATGTTTTGTGTCTTGATGGCCGGCGTGGTCGAGATAAGATGATGTGGACCTCAAAATGTTTTGTAAACAATGTGCGAAAAAAATTATGTAGTCTTAATGTAATTCACTTATTATAAGACAGATTAGAAGTAAACAAGAAGTGGGGTATCAGTTGAGAGTGGAAAACAGACAAAATAGGCAGAGCGAGTATAGCGGATGAGTCCGCAGCATCTGGCTGGCTAGCTCGATGCGTGTGGGCTGCCCCTCCACAACCAACCTTCCACTCAACAAGAAGCGAATAAAGAAGATGTTGTATACATTTATTTATTACTAGCAGTATAGCCCGGCATTGCTCGGGTGTAATGAAAGCTTTAAAACTAATCTATGGTCCTGGAGCTTAGACTCTTTGGGCGTTGGCACGAGAGACTAAAAAGCAATAGTTGTTTCCAGTTAAAGCGAAACTGTAGACTGAAAGAAAAATGAATGGATGTAAGTCAAATTTTGATTTCCTGGTATCGATATCAAATAAGTTTTTTCGTCGTAAACTGAATTTTGAAAGCTAAATAAGTCTCCTGGGTAAACTTGCTTCTCTGACAGCTACAATCTCCAAGAATTTATATTTAAGGTCATTTACCATCTCTCTCTCTCTCTGACTCTCATCCTTTCCCTCGTCTTCATTCCCCGTCTACTCTACTCTCATCAGCTCTCTTCACACCAGTGTTCTCGTCCTTCTATTACCCATTCTTTGACACCTCCTATAACTTGTCTCGCTTTCTCATCACTTTCCTTCTATGTAACCCCCTCGTCACCAGTGGCAGTAAAACTGCCTTGCTTGGGATTAAATGATTATAAAAAAAAAAGAAATTATTTTTTAAATTCAAAATATGCTTCAGATTTAAATAATCCGTAGAGGGTTGAACAACCAATGAAAAAACTAAAAATTAATGAATCAAATATCATTGTTTCTATATCTCCCTTTTGCCTTCACTATGTACTCTGCGCGCTTTTAATTCTCTAAATTCTCTTTTTTCATTATGTTCCAGAAATTTCAACTGACTCTTTCAGATTCTGTAATTTAGTACATTTTTGTTCCTATTTTTCTTTCAGCATCTCCTGCTGCTTACATATTCTGCTCATGGCATTCATAGTAGCTCATTGCCTTCAACCTTCACTTCATCTGTGAAGAAATTTCCCGGTGTTCATTAGCGCATAAGAGTAGTGATATTACGTAAGAGTTCAGAACTTCTTCCTTGCTTTTATTGAAAATTTGTTTCGCCGCTGGAAAGATATTCCAATACGCCTTCGGATATTAAATTAATTATTTCTGAAGACACGAATGGAAACTAAACGTTAAATAAGATTATGAAATTTTCATAGGTTTCCATTTTTAATATTTAACTGCAACAGATTTCAATAAAAGAATAACGCTGTCAAAGTATGTTTAAATAGTTCCAATAAAATTAAAGCAGTAATAAAAAAGTGGTTTGTTTTTATCTTGTTGACAAGATATAATTACTAATAAAATTTTATTTTGCATTTTCCATATTATTTTCATTGTCATCTTGGGTACTAATTAAATTAACCTGTTTGCCAGTAAAAATTCGAAAAAAAAGGGATTATTTTTCAAAACAATTATAGTGAAGTAGCATTCATTAAACCCTATACACATCTTATTAATTTGTATAATAATAGAAAGTATTTCCTATTAAAAATATTGTTGCGTTCCGACGTCGCTAGGTCAACGAAAAGGACTATTTGTTTTCCTCTTTCGTTTTATTAGGAGTGAGTGGTGGCGGCTTTGATTCTGAGAGGCATTAGGGGGAGTGACGTCACAGGAACGTATGTCGCACGTTGGCACGGCATTCCTCCGCGGGTGATCGCTAACCTGGGTGTGGAAGCCAATTTTACTCTTCATAACTCTTGCAACCCTTTCTTGAATTTGCACCGTTTATTTGCACCTATTAAACAAGACCTGTTCTAAAACGATAAAAGATAGAGCAAGATCTAAAGCTAATCTACAAAAAAAAAAAAAATTTCCCCAAAATGTTTCCCTGCTTTTTAAGAGCGGAGCAATTAAGTAAATATTTCGATATCTAACTGTAAGAGTCAGCAGAGCTTGACGGTCATGCGCAAAATGACTACAGAATAAATTTTATTCGACGAAAAAGGATGTAATTTATTATGATTTTTTTAAAACAATCAACTTGATAGCATTTTGTTAAGAATGACAACTTTGCAACAAGATTATGAGCTTTGATTATGATCACAAAGTAATTATAGACGAACAAATTATTTAACACCGTGTGATCTATATCTCCACAAAGACAAAGAATCAAAAACATTCATTGGCTCTCTTAAATATTTTTAACAGAGAAATCAACGTTCTGATCTCTCTTATCAATTTGTGAGCATATATTCAGAAAAAAATACAATCACAAATGTAGTTGCTAATTTCATCACAACTATAAACGAAATTTTAGTTAGGCAAATGCCATGCGTGATACACTCTTGGGCAATCATGTCTCTTTCGATCTTAATAAACAGATGATTTTCCCGCAATAGGTTGCTATTTCTTTCTGAGGTGAAATGGTTGCCAACTCAATCAGTACTGGAGGGAAAACGATTCATTAATACATTTCCAAAAGGGTATTTGCTAGTTAGTGAATGCAATTTGGAAATCGAACTCGGCTCTCCGATTTTTCATTCGGAGTCGATAACTATTGCACTTCAAGGAGCATTTTAAATAACTAGTTTTTTTTAGGCACAAATTACATCTATTTTCTTTTCCGCTATAAGATTTAGTTTTCGCGATGATATCCCAGGTTATAACTGGGCTTTTGTTATTGTTTTTTAATTGCCAGAAATATTTTAAGAGGGCATTGCTGTTACTCTGAGTCGTGCTATGGATGTAAGTTAATACGTATATTTATATATATTGACTTAATAGCTTTTTATATTACATTGAGCACTGTTTTACTAATATCAATAAAAATGTTAATATATATGCGTGCGTGTCTGTGTGCATTTATTTATATTCAAATGCAATAAATTCGACTGGAATTCGAATTTAATTCTCAGATTATCTCATTCCGGACCAATGTCCATTACACTACGACAGATATCCAAACGTGAAAACGAAATGTACACATTTTTAATTAATAACTTTGCGCAGGTGTCTGTTGCTTCTTATACGCACTTACTCATCCAGATATACTACTTCCGGTTACGTATTAATGTTGTAGGTGTGTCGGCTATGCCTGGTACAAGTCCACCTCCAAACATAGCCGAAAATCCACGCATTTAAATATAACATCAGCTTGTTGAAAAAATAAGTAGAATTTTGTTCGCTTTTAATGCTATTACATAGTTGTGAGAAGAAGATGTAAATTTTCATTGAGAAGGATGTTCGATGAGAAAAACGTATGTAATTGGTTTGCAAAGTGAAATGTATAGTTTTTAAAATGGTCTCACTGCAGTGGTTTAGTTTGTGGGTTTCACAGTAGTAAAATTTTGAGTCTTTGTTTATCGGAAATTTACATTAAATTAAAGATTTGTATACTGTGTGACAAAGATGTATGAAGGTGAATATAAATTAAATTCGTTAACTAAAAGAAAAATGTTAATTAAGAAAATGCATGCTGTTTTGTAGTTGAAATTGTTCGTAGTAGTAATATAAGTATTTGAAATGTCCGCAAAAGTTTGGATTTCATTTGTTGTGTAGTAAAGTCTTTGTTCCTTCCTCTTTTTAGTAGGTCGGGACAGCTTGAGAGAAAGAGAAGGCAAGACAAATAAAGGAGTGGTACTTAACACGTGTGTTTGGTTGTGTGTTGCCATCTTTAGCGGCATGGTGTGAAAAATGAAGATGGCGTTGAAAATGAGGGCGACTGAAAGTGTACTGTGCCCTGCGTCTGGGGTCGGCTTCTTGTGTGCTTTTGTTGTTTGATGGATTATATAGGATTTGTATCATATAATGTGAAGTATGAACTCGATTGAACAGAACTTCCCATTATATTTTGATTTAAAGTTTTTTTTTTCTGAAGAATAAACTAGACGAGCTCTTCATTTCTTTGAAGCTTACATCTTAATGTTTCTCCTACATGTTCTGAGTGGAAAATGTAGTGTTCTAACGCGCACTATGTGTTCCACTCAGTTCGATAGTACCAGGTTCTGTAAGCGTTTAGTGACGGATGTGCGTTGTGGTGCAGTCCATATCGGCTCGGAAAGAGAAATCGGTGAGCCGAGTTCGAATTCCAGTTGAATACCATGCATTCACTTAGGCACTGGTACCCTTAGGAAAGGTATTAATCCGCCCCTTCCCTCCAGTTAGGGTTAAATAACAGAGTATGACTTTGGGACTCTGTCCTTAAAAACAAATCCCCAAAGAATCTTGGTACTCGAAATAATAAAAGTATTACTAGACACAAAACTTATATAAAAACAACAATAAATTGTTGAAAGAAAAAGGTATTACCAGCAATAAATAAATAAAATTTAGTTGGCAATAAATGACTCGCCGATGTTGATATGCCATAAAACAAAAGCAACCAACCAACAGTTCGATCCTTGAACCGCAGTTGATTTAGTTAAAGGAAGATAACTTATATATTTTCACTCCTATGACCAAATCCTGTAGGAACTGGATTCGCTCATAGTCTGATAACCGTGAATGTTATGTGTAATTTTTGGTTAATAAGAGAGAACAAAACGTTTTATTCTGTTTCTAACTGCTATTTCATTGAATTAATATGGGGTTGTAATAATTTTTATGAGGATCAGTGCATACCAGTGGCTGACTGGCCCACCGCGATACCAGGACATTTCCCGCTGAACCCGAAATTGATGGTCCATCACTTTAGAAATAAACTATTTAAATAGTCATATATATATATATATATATATATATGACTATTTACGCTCCCACACCCTGATTGAGCACTCTGGAACAATGGTAGACTTTCATAAAACAGTATCTACTTTACCATCTACGCATCGTTCATTAAGTAATGAATTAGAACACTCTAACTGCTGGCGTATGATTACATGATATATCACACGCTAAAAGTCTGCCGCTTATTATCCAGCGCTCATAGCTTGGAGGTAGAATCGCCGACCTGACGTCAGTTCGGGCGGGTTTCAATCCTGAGTAAAACCGGTCTGATGAGCTGTGATACAGCGAAACAGATCTGCCTGCAGATGACTATATATATTGTGTTAATGTTAGGTAGATGTAACATTTTATTTGTCAAAAGCCTTTACTTTTATTTTTTACTTTTACTACGTTTTGGGTTTAAGTGGGTTATTTTACAAGTTTTCTCAGTTAATATTTTTTACCCATTCCCTATATATTTTGTACCTTTTTAAATATACTTTTTAATTATACTTTCAAGGCGTCGGTTATCATGGGCTTTCCAGCTTGCTTTTTATTGTCGGTAAATTTTCTTCATTTCTTGAGAAATGGTGGGACAGTTTTTTTTTTTGTTTTTTTTTTTCAGGATTTTGAATAGTGGCATTTTACGTTAGCAACACTTGTAATTAATATATCTAATTCATACTGTAAAACTGAAATCAACCTAATTTTATTTTTTTGAATAGAATATGCAATTTTTCCATTCGAATATATAAAAGATGCATTTGTTTTGTTAAGTGATACTTTCTGTGCATAATCTAGTGAAGTAAAAGTATTAAGTTCTGTCTTCAAGACTTGTTAAAATTTGCACCAGGCATTCTGACTGGCGTTCGCTTGGTCACTTATTGATTATTCAAGCAAATCTGCAGCACAGTTCTCGTATGACACTAAAATGCCTGTTATACAATCCATCTGGTAAGGGAACTGTTCTCGAAAAAGAAAATCCATTCTTATTTTAATAACACCTCATATACATGCTTATGCATAAGTATAGATAGATAGATAGATAGATAGATAGATAGATAGATAGATAGATAGATAGATAGATAGATTACGGACGTAGAAATTACCACGCATAGTGACACTCAGTACGATCTTCATACTATTATTCCTTTAGAGGGTTGTTTTATATAGCAGACAGAGTATATTAGTAACTGGTAGGTTAAGACAATTGCTTGACAAAGAAACAGATCCGTCCCAGTTTCTTAAAAAAAGTTATCGCACATGCTCTGAAGATTGACTGAAACTGACGATGCAATGTTGATTCCTATATTTACACCGTCTATATCTATAAACGCTCTATCTGCGTCATTAAGCACTCCTCCTATAGAAAGAGCAAATTCTCATATATCTCCACTCTTCTCTTCTTCCCTCTCTCTCTCACAACCTACCCTCGCCAATACTAACAAAGAAAAAAAAAAGAAGTTTAATTAGTATGGATCGCAAAAAATTGTCGTTATCGTAAACAGAAATAGAATGTGAAATTATAGGTGGGTTTTTTTTTAGCAAAAGAGAGAATGAAATTCAAAGCAAACTAAAACGTGATAAACACACATTTGAAATTCGAAAAAGTATATTCAAAAAGTACATTACTTAAAAACTGTTATGACCTTCATTGTAATTTACTATTCATTCTATCTATCTATCTATCTATCTATCTATCTATCTATCTATCTATCTATCTATCTATCATCTATCCCAATTTGTTTATATCTATCTATCTATCTATCTATCTATCTATCTATCTATCTATCTATCCCAATTTGTTTATATCTATCTATCTATCTATCTATCTATCTATCTATCTATCTATCTATCCCAATTTGTTTATATCTATCTATCTATCTATCTATCTATCTATCTATCTATCTCAATTTGTTTATGTCTATCTATCTATCTATCTATCTATCTATCTATCTATCTATCTATCTATCTATCTATCTATCTATCTATCTCAATTTGTTTGTCTATCTATCTATCTATCTATCTATCTATCTATCTCAGTTTGTTCAGATCTATCCATTTCATTTTCTTCATATCTATCTATCTATCTATCTATCTATCTATCTATCTATCTATCTATCTCAGTTTATTCAGATCTATCCATTTCATTTTGTTCATATCTATCTATCTATCTATCTATCTATCTATCTATCTATCTATCTATCTCAATTTGTTTATATCTATCTATCTATCTATCTATCTATCTATCTATCTATCTATCTATCTCAGTTTGTTCAGATCTATCCATTTCATTTTTTTCATATCTATCTATCTATCTATCTGTCTATCTATCTATCTATCTATCTATCTATCTATCTATCTATCTATCTCAGTTTGTTCAGATCTATCCATTTCATTTTGTTCATATCTATCTATCTATCTATCTATCTATCTATCTCAGTTTGCTCATATCTATTTATCTCAATTTCTTCATATCTATCTATCTATCTATCTATCTATCTATCTATCTATCTATCTATCTATCTCAATTTTCACTATCAATTTTAATGCTTTTATTAATCTATCTTTTCTACAAGCATTTTCATGGCAACTGCTCTGGTGGGATTTTTTCCCTGGTTCCTCGACCACATTTATCTACGCGTGCTACTAAATTGGCATCTCGCACCCATCCTTTTACCGTCGAAATAATTAAATGTAGCCCCCTCCTATAGCCTAATAAATTCTTGTCTCGTACTTTCCATTTGTTGAACTCATTTCTATTTGTTTGCTTCCCTGATTGCTAAAATCTCTAAAAAGTTTAAATGCAACGTCAATTGCTATCTTCTATTTACTTGATTCCCATCCATTTCTTATCCTTTCTTCCATATCTCCTGTACCTTGTTTTTTATATTTTTTGTCTCGCTGTAACACTTGTGCAATATTAGCGGCCCTGCCTTACTTGGGATGAGATGATTATATAAAAAATCGGAGCTTTTCACAGATTACTTTATAAATATTACAGTCAAACGATATCGGAAGATTCATGTATTTTATAATCTGGGAATTACTATAATTTCTTGGCTAAAATAATATAGCGTTTTTTTTAACACTTTCTCAGCAATACAGAATCAATGATTTTAAATTCAAAGTTATGCTTCTCCTATACTGGCTAACACCTAAAGCTCGAAATTTCTAACTAACTTAGTTATTACATACCTGTGGTAAACAGTTTCATGTATGTGATTCCTAAAGGAAATGAGAACGCGGTAGGTTTAAGCGGAATTACCTATCAGCTTGACGATAACAATTTTTATTTTAATTAATGCTCACCGAATTTAATACCAAAGGAAATACGAAGGAAATAAGAGATGATTCATTCTTTATTCATAGAATGGTACGTCACAAAGGTTGGAGGTGTTGAAACTAAGAAATGTCGCTCCTCTGAACATTTGCCATAGAAATATCGATAAAGCAGCGTTACAATGGACCTGAATCGTTACCAATAATTTTTATATATACGACCGGTCATAATTATTAAGCTACCCCATTGTTAAAAAATGATATATTTCATACTATTTTTTTAGTATTTATTGCCAATTGAATAATTATAAATGAAATTAGAATAATTCTTTCATCTCAGTGTGTTCAGATCTATCCATTTCATTTTGTTATCTTCATTCATATCTATCTATCTATCTATCTATCTATCTCAATTTGTTTATGTCTATCTATCTATCTATCTCAGTTTGTTCATCTATCTATCCATTTCATTTTGTTCAGATCTATCCTTTATTTTTCATATCTATCTATCTATCTATCTATCTATCTATCTCAATTTGTTTATGTCATCTTTATCTATCTATCTATCTATCTATCTATCTATCTATCTATCTATCTAAAATAATATAGCGTTTCTTTTAATACTTTCTCAGCAATACAGAATCAATGATTTTAAATTCAAAGTTATGCTTCTCCTATACTGGCTAACACCTAAAGCTCGAAATTTCTAACTAACTTAGTTATTACATACCTGTGGTAAACAGTTTCATGTATGTGATTCCTAAAGGAAACGAGAACGCGGTAGGTTTAAGCGGAATTACCTATCAGCTTGACGATAACAATTTTTATTTTAATTAATGCTCACCGAATTTAATACCAAAGAGCTACTCAAGTTAGAAAGTTACTACGGTGTTGCATAAGCGTAAATAAAAACAAGAAGTGCAGTGAATAATGCTATGTTGGAAAAATAACAGTTAACTCTTGACTTGAAGAAGTCGGGATTTCAGTGAACGGGAAAAATATCCCACAAGAATTCTGTTCCACAAAACAACATCTCTTGAGAAAAAGCTGTGCGATCGAAACATACTTCTTAATAATGGAATACGAAGGAAATAAGAGATGATTCATTCTTTATTTGTAGAATGGTACGTCACAAAAGTTGGAGGTGTTGAAACTAAGAAATGTCGCTCCTCTGAACATTTGCCATAGAAATATCGATAAAGCATGGACCTGAATCGTTACCAATAATTTTTATATATACGACCGGTCATAATTATTAAGCTACCCCATTGTTAAAAAATGATATATTTCATACTATTTTTTAGTATTTATTGCCAATTGAATAATTATAAATGAAATTAAATAATTCTTTTGTCAATACTGCACAATAACATGTGCATCAAATGAATTTAGAAATATTTAGAAATTAACTATATTGCAGTTTCATCAATGAAAGAATGAAGAAAATTTACGGTGATTCGGACGAGTTCATCTTTGCTTCTTTGCCTTGTAAAATTTTGCAAAGTAATAATAGCAAATAAACCATTTTATTTTCATTTAGCATTATCTACATGTCAATAAGTACTAAAAATTGTAGGACATACATCGTTTCTTTTAATAAAAACTGGGGTGGCCTAATAATTATGGCTGGTAATGTATGTGTTCTACTTGAAGTCTGGGATTGAGCTTGAATTCACAGTGAGGAATATCCTTGAGAGAACAAACCATCGATTATAGGTTCGGGTTCTCTTCGACGTTACTAATGTTGTCTTTGACGTGATACGTTTTTCAAATAAGTAATTTCCTTATGAGCCACCAGGGCTGGTGGGGAGATGAGCTGCCAATTTATGATCAGTCAGATATTTAAAATGCACCTAGAAACTGTTGTACCATCCGCATATATATATTTACTAAAGATCTGAGTATGTTCTTAGCAGATTTTCTTCGCTGTGCCATGTCACTTTATGATGTAGGCGACCACGACACTCCCCAACTTCCTGTTCATTGTACCTCTAAAAAACATTTGCCTCTTTGGAGCCCTTTTTGTGCTCTGCAATCTACTTACAAGTACTCATTACGTCGGGTATTCACTGTTTTCCTGGATTCGACAGAACTTGAAATATATTCCTTCTGAATGCGATGGTGACAAATCATGCGCCCTCACTTAATCACGCCGTAAAGTTATCTGGGTAACGCACAGGAAGAGTGTCTGTATTAACGTCACGTCAGAATACTTTCTAACTTACGACATAACCAGAAACAAGATATTTAAAATAGTTGAATAATTTCCGGATATACCCTGCATATTAGAGCATTCGAAATGTAATCACGTATTTCACCGCTCTGAAAGTAATCATAGATATCAACGCCATGTTAAAGATGACTAACCCCTAGGATTTGCAGTGTGCTTATATTTCGAAGCAGTTCTAATGCCGAGGAGAGTAAATATTAGTGTGTTTGGAAATTAATTATGGATTTCATGGCTATGAATTATTTTCCAGCCAACCAAAAAGAAAAATTCATGGTTGAATGGTGAAAAAATGCACACAGAATGAGTTTAAAATCTCCTCTATTCGACACTGGGTTGTTTGGAAGTCATTTCTGACTTTAAATGGGAAAATATAAGACAAAAGAGATTAACTTCACCTTGAGAAGCAGACATAATTCTCCATAATTTGCAATTTTTAACCAGGAGTGAGAACCTTTTCTTTTTTTATTCGTTTTTTTTTTTTGCAAATGAAGAAAAATAGAAAAAAACGAGAGTGGTTACCATATAACAAGAAATCAGTGCTAAAAGCAGGATCCATCTGCAAAACCGTTGCTCGCCGAATATAAAATTGGGTCACACATTACGAGTTTAGTGCGTTACCTCTAAAAGTATTGTATAAGGTTTCTTATAAGTTTGAGTTTGAGTTTTGTTTAACGGCATATCAATCATTATGGCTTATTTAATGCCAAAATGGTGGAGTTTTAAGTTATTTCTTTAATGTTTGGTTATAGTGAGAAGGTTTATTTAGTCAGATTTTAATCAAAATCTTTTATTTTATTCTTTTTTATTTTAGCAAGCTGAAAATGTCTTCTAGTTTTGTATTCAAAAATGTTTTGCTGAGAATATTTTTTTTTCCTTTAAAAATGTGTTATGGCAATAATGTTTTCTTCAAAAACGTATTGGTGGTAATATTTTTCCTTTAAAAATGTATATTTTTCGATAAATGTTTATTTTAGGTATATATTTCTATAAAAGTGTTTTTTAATACTTTTATACTGTTTGACCCCAGTTTGGGGTTTAAATATTGGCTCATAGCTGAGACTCTAACAGATGCTACCACTCCGGTTCAGA
Organism: Ascarosepion bandense; assembly: GCA_037127315.1. Classification (NCBI taxonomy): domain Eukaryota; kingdom Metazoa; phylum Mollusca; class Cephalopoda; order Sepiida; family Sepiidae; genus Ascarosepion; species Ascarosepion bandense. The sequence goes on from JBBBDQ010000479.1 coordinate 404,837, forward strand.
GTGGACCTGAGAACAACAGCAATTAAGAGGTGGTACCATGCTCTTTACAACCTCTCAATCAGAGGCCTTGCTGCAGGATGCTGTTTGTCGTCAGGCCCAGGACAGGTTTCTTACGAGAAAAGCTTTCAATACATAAAATAATCACGGTAAAAAGGTACATGCACAAAATAACAGGGACCGATTTGATTTGCAATGCAAAATAACATTTATTAAACAATATAACGAAAGGAAAGTTTAAGAGTTTATTTTCTAAAAAAGTAAAATCGAATAAACGACGAAAATTGTTAATGAATGCATGCGAGTGTGAAGTACACGTGTGTTTGGTGCAAAGGATTTACAGCCCTTTTTACTACGATATGCGCACACTTCGAAAAGGAAGAAAACAGGAATAGAGTGTTACTTAAGGTTTTGCTTGATTTAATACCCACAGCGCTGCCGATGATACTAAGTTTATTAAGTGCTACTGCTGATACTATATTTATTAAGACACTACAGAAGCTATCGGGATAACCAACACTGCAGACGATATTTGACAGAGACTGGACGAAGCAAAGTGTTAGAAAGAAAGGCGATATTCCCTAGCATGCCAATGCAAAGGTGCACTCTAGAAAAGAAATCCAAGAAAAATAAGATCTTTTGAATGAGAGATTATTCTTCATCCGCCATCATGTTATTTGTGCTGTGTGCCTCCAGTGTATCTGCGATAATGGCTCTCCACAATATCATGTCCTTTGTAGGTCTTAATATATTTTGTCTTTTTGTTATCTCTTTCTAAAGCTTCTCACCTATTTATTCAAACGCACTTAGTAGGTTATGAATTATATACTGTGGCAGGAGGGGTCACCACTGTAGCAGTAGGGAGATGGTTATTGTTTATTAAATTGGCCTTGTGTCAAACATAACCGAGCTCCCTACAATTTAGGGTTATTCGCTTTCATCAGAAGGTTGGAGATTGGAATGTGTGGAGTAATAAATGTATACCTTTTGTATGTTTAAATAGAAATTTATTAATAGAAAAGAATAGCATGAATTAGTAGAAGTTAAAAGTACATGAGAAACAGTAGTAAGGAGTTAAGGGTATCAAGAGTTCGTAGTAGTAACTTGTGTGTATGTATCTATTTTCGTTATTGTAGGGTAGGAATGTCTTTGATCTTATAGCCCAGGGTAAATTGTGAAAAGGAAGGAGGGGGGAGACAAAGAAAGAGATAATATTAACGATCGCTTGACATTTGTCAAAGGACGTGCTGATCTCATCTTCTCTCTGGCAACAGGCGAACTTGCCCACATTTTATTTCGTTTGTGGGGCTCGGCTCGCTAAATGGGTCCGTTAAAAAATTTGTTTCTGATAATTGAAGATTATTTGAAATTTGTTTTTAGACGAATCCTAGTTTTTTTTTATTTTGATCGAAAAACATTTCGCATCGAGGTGTGAAATTTAACGAGTTTTGTTTTGAATTCGCATTTGCGTGTGTGCTAAGCAAGGTTTTGTAAATTCTAATGTTTTATAATTTCTAACAAACTAAACGAATCAGTGTTTGACATTTGAAATTTAAATCTAGATCCTTTTTTCACTACAATGCCTCTGTCACTCTTGCTCTCAATCTAACCTGCGAGTATCGAATTTTTCAAGCCCGAATTCCTCATTACTTTCGCCAGAAGTCTCTACTGTCTCTACCTGATGTTAAGTATAAATATTGTTTTGTTTCCATTGCCTCTAAAACTTTACCGTTGCTCTCATGTTCGATCCGTGTTATTCTCAGCATCCTTCTGTAGAATCGAAGTTCTGTTCAAATTCGCAAAGCATTCAGAAACAAAGAAGAGTTAAAAACAGTGTGAAAGTTTCTGTCTTTCTGGTTTGTTTTTTCCAGATTTGTTTAAACTTATAATCAAGCTTCTACTTCCAACCCCCGTTGGGCTACCGTCGTTGAAAGTGAAGGGGTTCAGACTTTTGATAGATAACATTTCACTAAATTGAACTGCCTTTTAGCTTCATATCATGTCAGGTAAAACGACATTATTTTCCAAAGACATTAATCTAAATACATAAACAACAAATTCAGTCTGTCCGTCCGTGTACCCGAAACCCATCCAAATCCGGCCATACTTGCACTATATATACATATTATACCTTTTTGGAGTCAGGATGATTCCTGGGATTAAAAACCTGCCCTTCAACTGTCTCTGTCCGTATGACTGAAACCCATTCAACTCGGATCACACTTGCAGTACATAGACATATTATACCTTTTAGAATCAGGTTGATCGCTGGATTGAAAACTTGCCGTTCACCTGTCTGTCCGTCCGTGAGTCTGAAACTCATCTAATTGGGGTCAAACTTGCTCTACATAGACATATTATGCCTTTTGGGAATCCGTTATGATTCCGCAATTGAAAATGTGTCCTTCTTTTGAGGTTTGAACATACAGCATTAGGATTTGTGTAGGTGTGAGGAGGTGTGAGGATTTGTGTAGGTGTGAGGAGGTGTGAGGATTTGTGTAGGTGTGAGGAGGTGTGAGGATTTGTGTAGGTGTGAGGAGGTGTGAGGATTTGTGTAGGTGTGAGGAGGTGTGAGGATTTGTGTAGGTGTGAGGAGGTGTGAGGATTTGTGTAGGTGTGAGGAGGTGTGAGGATTTGTGTAGGTGTGAGGAGGTGTGAGGATTTGTGTAGGTGTGAGGAGGCAACAGTTAAAAATTCAAATTTTAAAATAACTAAAAAAATTAGTGATTTTAAATGTTTTATTTTATATTTAATTTAAAGTAACACAAAGACTTAGATAATTTTAAAATAAATTGTTTTAAATTCAGTTTAGAATATCTCCAAAACTTTGTGAATTAAAGAAATTAATTTCTTCAAAATGCTAAGGAATCAGTGTTCAAGTAAAAGCTTTCATGACTTGAGGCTTTGAAGTTCAGTAGAGTTTGTAATGGTGATTTGAAAAGCTCAATTTTTGATCTAAATTGGACTTTCGGCCCAAATGGGTATTTCGCCTGGATTTGAATTTATAACCCAAATCAGAGTTAACGTGAGGTTTTAAAGCGCCATGGAGTGAATTGAACAACTCAAAGTTATTTCTTAAAAATCATCATTGCTGTTTTCTTAGCTAATTAGCCATACGCAAGAGCTACCTTAGAATGCTGCACGGAGTGTGGACTTTAAACCTAGCAGTTAAATTGTAGGAGCAAGCTTAATAGCTCGCACAGTACGGCTTTTAAGTTAGGATTTAAATACATTTAATAAATGTTGTTTTCATATACTTTCCCGTAATATGTAATTATTTCCTATCTATTATTTTCTATTTGTATAACGCATGGTGAAAATGAAACTGGCGTTTTGCGGAAACAATACTGTAATTTTAAAATATAAAACGAAAATGTCAAGGAAATATGTGAACTTATAATTAGAAAATAAATGTTTCTTAGTAATTCTGTTATAACTTATATTTGGAAGTGAGAAATTCATCTATCTCTGTTTCAGCACAGACTTTATTCTGAATTTCCAAATATTGATGATCTGCTTTGATAAAAATGAAATCGCCAGCGGTAATCTTTTTTATTTCATTTGAGTTATTGGAATTTGTTTGAATCTTATGACCCAAAAAGAGAAGCGAATACACAGAGAAAGTCATTGTCCATTATCCATAGTTGAATGTTTCTTCGATTTTCAGGAAGCGATAATTTCCAGACGGACACTTTTCAATCTTCCGATCTCTTCGAAGTAAAAGATGTCAGCACGAATGCCACCGGCGAACACCTTTTTTGACCATTCTCGTTAAATTAATAACAAGTGACAGATTGGCCGAACATATATTCACCACTTAAATTGGTGGATATGGATGACCTAAAAACATGGTTTCTCATGTTCCTCTTAAGCATGTTACCGAAATAAAATTATTAGAGAACATTCACTAGCTAATACATCTTATTAGATATCATAAATACTTTTTTTTATTTTAGAATACTTTCAGAAGATTATCATCCGTTCAACTTGTTTCAAACTATTCCCGTAGCTTTTTCGTGAAATGCACCACATTTCCAAACCTGCCAAACCGATATATATATATATATATATATATATATATATATATATATAAGCACACACACATTTTTATACACACACACAGAAACACACCAAAGTCAAATGCTAACCCTAAACAATAAAAAGAACAAGATGAACCATAAAAATAATTTTAAAGCATAAAGACGAAATCAAAATTCGCTCTCACACAGACATAATTACATACACACACACACTGAATTAAAAAAAAGAATCGCCAAATATATTAAAAACAGATGACCGATAGAATACAATTACAAGGTCAATAAAAAATTCCTAGATAACGCAAGGCGCTTCTAAGATAATCTTTTAACATGCTAACGGGGAAACCCAACCCCAAAACCATTTTAACTTGGTGATCAGCATTTTATTTATTTATTGATTTATTCATTATCTGTTTATCCACTTATACACGTTCTGATACGTAAAACCACCAACCCCCTCCAACACACTTACTTACTTATAAACGACACCTTGGCGAACAGAAACAAAAGGAACTCGATACGCAAAGTCACAAGTTTATTCGCCTGAAGAGAGTCACCTTTAGACTCGAAACACGTGTAGCGTCACAAAAATACCATTATGGGACACTTAATTAATCATAACATGTATAATAACAACAACAATAAATATACACTTTAAACAAAACCTTCAAGGCTTCTCAAACCTTTAAATCTCATTCTCTCTCTCTCTCTCTCTCTCTCTCTCTCTCTCTCTGTATATATATATATAGATATAAATTGTCGCCACTTCATGTTTTTAATTTAGAGCATGCGCGTTGTTTGTTTCTGAATTTGTCGACTGCCCATTATAGAAGGGTCAGTCTGGAACCGTTTGTGAGAAAATGAACGCAATTCACTTCTCTGGGTATGCGGCACTGCTTGGCATTCACTGGGGAAGCTCTAGTACAAACATTTCAGAGTGTTTCAGTGTCAGTTTGATGACAGTGTAAAGGTTTGGGAAGTGTTGGATGAGTCTAATGATGATTACGTAAGTATTTCGAGTGAATACTTGTAATGGCAACGCTGTTTCACCATTCATCTTACAGGGCCTCAGACTTAACCGAGATAGTTCAACAAGCGAGAAATGCGAGGAAAGTAAAGGTTAGCATAGAACTTACAGTTATATCTAGACTTCTTCTTCTTCTATGTGTCTTGTCCTTTCATAGCGTAGGCGATCATGGCCTTCCACGTCTCCCTATCCATGGTGGCTCTTTGCACGCTTTCCCCTGTAACATCTCGCAACCTCCGTTCTGTCATCCACCTGCTCAGGCACATCAAATATTTTATCAGCATCTTCCTTCTGTCTCTTTTCCCCTCTATCTGGCCTGTTAGTATCAGGTTCTCCAAGCCGTTCTTCCTCATTGCATGTCCCAGAAACTTCAGTTGTCTCTTCCTGATGCTCAATATTAATTTCCTTTTTCGTTTCCATTCTTTCCAATACCTCGTCATTGCTCACATACTAGCTCCATGATATCCGCAGCATCCTTACATTCAACTTTAAAATGATGATTCCCGATGACTACCATGCAGGAAATTTTATCAGAAAAATTTCAATGAAAGTATTTCTAGAAAAGGCAAGGTGAAGCTACGTTACGGTGATGGAAAACTGACTGAAACCGTGATGTCAAGTCGAGATCAATGCCACTGTATATTATTTCATCACGTATCTCTAAATACATAGAAGAAGTACCAGACCATATCTACGGACGAATGGTAGATTAAGAAATATGTGGGATAGATTTTGGTAAACCAACTTTCCTAACAGCCGGTCTAGCAATTGATTCAATATTATCGTTCTATCTTATTTCAGCGGAATACTTTCACCCTTAGAGAAGGCACAACAAGTAGCTCAACTAGAGATTAAAATCAAGTTTGCATCTGGAAAACAAAGTTCTCTCGGACTATTAAAAGACAGCATTTTCGTTTTGGAGGCTTTCAAATTAACAAATCATGTGTAGTTCTCTTGTGGTCTAACTGTTACAACTTATGAGCGTACACGTAAAACTGCAACGTGGACTTCGAAATTATATGGTGCAAGGGAGGTAAATTGATGTTATATTTTTGGAATTACTTTAAAAATTACAATTTACACGTTTTAAACTATTGTTCTTACAAAAATTACAACTTAAATAAAGACTTACTGTTAGTGGAATTTTCAAAATTTGTTACATGCTCATAATTAATTTTGTTTAATGTCGGTTTTATTTTTTAATAAAGATGCTTGCGAGAATTTGCAGTTTTAGTTTATTGTTTTCATGGCAGATTATGAATGTATTTACGGAGTGTTACACCAAAATCCGACACTTTACAAAAGAAAATGAAATAGGCAATAAAAACAAAAGTTGTATATGCAGAGATTCGGCAGTTAATTTAGCAACAATTAGAGTTACATACTATATTATTTTTCAATGTAACTGCCGCCGGAGTTAATACTATATTTACCAGGAAGATAGGGAGTAATTAGTTTTTTAAGTGTTTTGGAAAGGTTATATATTGGTGTGGGTATTTGAGAAATGATAAGTAGGAGGGGATGATCATTTTTATGGATTTTTACATTTCCATAAACGTAGCCGGCTGATAGTCACCTATAATCTTTTGAAGTTTATAGGATCCTATTTCAGCATTGTTTGCAGTAATAAGTTTATCAATATGTTTTTTTAAGTTGGGTGGTGGTATTACTAGTTAATTTTTTAAATTTATTGTGATCGTCCAGAATGGCCTGTAATTTGGAGTGATATTCCTGTCTGTTTAAAATAACAAATGTAATGGTTTTATCGGCACGTTGGGTAACAAATTTTTACAGATTCTCCATTCCGTAAAACTTAAGAATCAAATAATTGCATCTTTGGATGTCCAAAACTTATTCACAAATGTTCCTGTCCAGGAAACAATTGACCTCATTATCCGTGATGTATACAATCTCTCCCATCAACCAATATTAAACCCACTATATTAAAAAAAAACTATTATTAGCATGCACCACACACGTACCCTTTCACGATCACTTAGGCAATATTTATACACAAATAGATGGTATTGCGATGGGGTCTCCTTTAGGTCCCCTCTTTTCTAATTATTATATGGCAATTCTAGAAAATAAAATAATTAATGACAACAATAAACCCTCTATATATGTAAGATACATAGATGACATCTTTGTTTTAGCTAAGAATATCGATCAAATTAAATATCTTAAAAACAAATTTGAAAGTCACTCCGTCCTCAAATTTACATTAGAACTTAATATTAATAACAAAATTCTAGCACACATAAATTTACTACTTCTTTATATATGAAATCAACTAGCATAAATTCGTGTCTTTTTAATTATAATAGTGAATGCCACCAACGATATAAGTTAGCTGTTATAAAAAACTTACTTCAACGCACACAAATGATATCTTCTTCCAAATCTATACTTTATAAAGAATTACACAACATTAAGCAAACACTAGTCAATAATGGATTTCCTAAGTCCGTTATTGATCAACAAATTAAAATGTATCTCAACAAAATTAACAATAGCTCTAACAATAATGATAATATTAATAATAATGGTTTACATCAAAATAAACATAACACTATTAACTGATACTATTGTAACCAAATACATAATAATTATAAACAAGATGAAAAAACTCTCAAAAACATAATACGTAGAAATGTTAAACCAGTGGAAAGTAATAATCAAATTAAACTCATTATATATGATGAAAAGTTTAAAACAATCGACCTCATAGTCTATAATAACCTAACAAGCACTAAACTAAATTCTCTACAAAAAAAAAACAATGTCGTGTACCAATTTACATGCCCATTCAGAGATTGCATCTCTGATACTAATACAAAAACATAAACATGTCGGTAATATCAGACAGATTTTGGTCAACAATACGGTGATACTTACTCATACACACAGTAAGAGGAACCTGCAGATATTGGGGGCCATGTACATCAAATCTAAACAACCAACACTCAATAAAATCAACTTTAAAACCGGAAATAACATATTACATAGCATTTGACTATATATATATATATTTCGCGCTATCACGCGGTGTGACGTCATAAAACCGCATCGCAAATTTAAGAACTGCGTTTATTCTTTTTGGTAACTATCGCCGTTGCCAAGCGGAGTTTTATGTCAACACAAAATAAAATCGTCAGTGATGGTGGATTTTATAATATTTCAGTTTAAACAACCTCTCTAAAGATGGCTCATGTGAGCCGAAAGCTTAAAAGAAAATCAATAAATAGTTATCCAAATGTTGGAGAATTTTTGTCTTTATTTTCAACTGAAATTAAAGCAAAAATACGACGTTTAGAACGGCTCATGATTAAACATAATAGACATTCATTGTCTTTTATATTTAACAGCATATGTTTAAAAAATTACTTGCTGCCTCGATACACTAAATATATATATATATATATCTGTGCATGTTTTTGTATATATATATATATTTATATATTTGTGCATTTATATATATATATATCATTCTCATTCCTTGCATAATAATGTCTCGATTGGAAGTCATTAGTTGTCTCCCTCTAACCCTGCAAGTTACTTATTCCCCACTTATAAATCAAATGTCCAGTAACACATATTTATACTGCAATTTGTTGTAGCCTGGTATTGAACTCACAACTTTTTGGGTCAAGTCACTGGAACTACCTAACGTCTATATCCATTGATCTATGTGCCCTTAAGGACAAGAACTACAGATTTTTTTTTTTAATTATAAACCTAATCTTCAGTGACCTATTTTTTACCGGAGTTCATATTGCAATTTTTTTATGTTAATGGTATTCAATAGTATTTTTCTGGAGCAGGTCGAAGCGTACAACAAAGATGGCAACAAAATGGCAAAGATAAGGACAATAGTCCGAATAATGTAAATACTGTAAATAATAGTTCATTTAAGAAATATACAAACTCTGCAATCAAATAAATGTTCAATATTGTAGATAGAGCGCTAACAGCTATCGACAGTCGGGACATAGGTATCAACATAGCAGTTTCACACATCAAAAACCTTCAGAACATGTTATGCCTAGAAGATTACTTGAACTCTGAAAAAAAAACAATCACCATATAATGTTAATGCCTGTAGCAATATTATATATAAAAACAAAAGCATTTATAAAAGCATTATATCACGACACAAAGATGTTTATGTTTCAGTACAATACTGTTCTTCTTCGGGTGATATTTTAAAATAAATGGTGAAAATGATTTATTTAAAAATATAAGATGAATTCATACTTATTTAGAAAATTAAGAAGTGGTAGTTGGAGGAATCTGAGCTTGTAGATATGTCAATAATGCTCAATGACAAGTGAGAATATATTGAAATTATTTGTTTAAACATTATTTTTAGCCGATACTCGAATTTCAGTAGATTTTCCGTTTTTAATCAAACAGTATATTTATATATTTATTTCTACTGGCCTGATTAATTACGATAAATTTTATACGAAAATGTGCGTCTTTCGGCAGGATTCGAACTTTTTTAAAACTTTATCGTAAGTAATCAAGCCGGTAGAAATAAATATATAACTGTACTGTTTGATTAAAAACAGAATATCTACTCAAATGCTATTATCGATTAAAAATAATGTTCAAACAAATAATTTCAATATGTCGGTCGTTAAAACCATTTCGTGAATCTTCGGGATTTTCCGTAACATTATATATGCTATATTTATGTGTAAAATTCTTATAGTTATGCTACATTTATGGGTAAAATTCTCAGAGATAGAGCGGATGTAAATATGGAACTGGGCACTGAAGTCAACTGCAAGCGGAAATAGTCTGTTTCCTGCTTGAACGGAAACTTCAGTTCATGTGTGGCATGTATGAAATAAATAAATCCGGAAACTGTATACTATTTCTAGAGGAGAAAATAGCTATAATCACCTTATCAGATAAAGAGAACTTATCTTGAAATGCAGACGCAAAAACAAATCTTCATTGAGTTACTTAAGAATAAAAAATAAAAATTAATACCTTATAAAATCATCAGCATTGATAATGCAAATATTCTTCTTTTTCCATGTGCCCTGTCTTTTCAAGACCTAGGCGATCATGGCTTTCCGTGTCTCCCTATCCCTGGTGGCTCTTAATATGTTTTCATCTGTTACACCACGCAACCCCGTTCCGTCATCCACCTGATCAGGCCCTTCAAATACGTTATTCGCTGCCTTCCTCTGTCTCTCTTTCCTTCTATCTGGCCTGTCAGTATCAGGTTCTCCAAGCCCTCATTCCTCACTGCATGTTCCAGGAACTACAGTCGTCTCTTCCTGATGCTCACTATTAATTTATTTGTCGTTGCCATTCTTTCAAACACTTCATCATTGCTGACATGCTCGGTCAATGATATCCGTAGCATCATTCTCTAGAACCACATTTCCATTGCTTCAAGTTTTTCCTTCATCTTCGATGATATTGTCCCGCATTCACTGCCGTATTGAAGAACTGACATCACATAGCAATCTATCCCTCTCTTCTTTGTTTCTAGGGAATTTTTTCTGTGTCTTAATACTTTACTCAGCTTCTGGAACGCATCCTTCGCTATGCCAATTCGCCTTCGGATCTCCGTGTCACACTTTCCATCTCTTGTTAGGACACTTCCTATGTATTTGCATTTTTGTACTTGCTTGATTCTAGTATCCTTCCCCCCCCCCACCTGTATTTGGCATTTTGGGTTGTTCTTTTTGCTGATGACAATGCATTCACTTTTCTTGTGTTTATTTGTAATCCTTTTTTGTCTCTCTCCTCAGCTACCTTCTCTAAGGATGTTTTGTAGTTTTCTTTCCGTGTCTGCAATCAGCACTGTATCATCTGCATACCTTATTAAAGCTGTGAATAGGCACTATATATAACACAGTGAATGTAACATACTTTATGTAAAGATAATATTTTTAACTAAATATATAAAATGAGCCACTACCGAAAAGAAAACAACAAATAAACAAAAGTTAAAATAAATAAATAAACAAATTAATTCATTACCTAATTAACAAACAACAAGTTTTCAAATAAGCACAATTAAATGTAATAATAATAATAATGAACAACTGATAAATAATGATTAAATTAAAAATACACTAAGTAATCAATAACAAATATTGAAAAGTTGAAAGTTAAAAGAAACAATACAATATAATATGTACAAATAACGACATTCGCATCCACAATTACATCTAATCAATACCCTCAATAATAATTTCAAATCTAACCGTTACCGTCTACCCAATAACCGTTAGGATAACACAGCAGATCTTGCTACTCTAAATACAAAAATTAGTAAGTCAAGCAAACTCACAAAATAGTCGAGCAAAAAGCACAAAACACATATGCTCGGTGTTCTACAGTATTCACACACACACACACACACACACACACACACACACACATATATATATATATATGTATATATATATATATATATATATATATATATATATATATATATATACTACCGGTCATAATTATTAGGCCATCCCAGTAATGTATAACTGTATTTCATACAACTTTTAGTACTTATTGCCAAATGAATAATTGTAAATGAAAATAGAATGGTTCTTTTGTTATTATTACTTTGCAAAATTTTACAAAGCAAGGAAGCAAAGATGAACTCATCTGAATCACCCTAAATGTTCTTCATTCTTTCATTGATGAAACTGCAATATAGTTAATTATTAAATATTTATAAATTCATTGGATGTACATGTTATTGTGCAATCTTAACAAAAGAACCAACTATTTTCATTTAAAATTATTCACTTGGCAATAAATACTAAAAATAGTATGAAATACATCATTTTTTTAAAAAACTGGGGTGGCTTAATAATTATGGCCAGTAGTATATATATATATATATATATATATATATATATATATATACACACACTACTCGGAGTTTCATGAGCTACGCAATCAGTAGGCGCATATTACAAACTGACCGTTGAAGGGACTTGAATTTAAGTTCATTCCATGTTAGTGGAAGTTAAATCTTACAATGTTAAGGTACTATTTTTTAATATATCAAGAATATTATATAAATAGACAAAAATTGCATGAAAATAAAATAATGTAAAAAAATAAAATCAAAATTCAGCAAGATGAATTCAAAGGGAGTAATCCATAATCATTAGTAGTAGTAAATATTTGCGTAAAAAAGAAAGAAAGAAAGAAAGAAAGAAAGCAATTGTCTGAGAAAGAAAGAAACAAATGCATAGGAGAATGTGTGTTAATCTATCTAATTATTTGAATAAGTATTTGTCTATGGCATCATGTGGTCATCAATTCAGTTTTTCCTGATAAAAAAAGTGTCCGTTACGATTTTTTCACAACTGCAAGTCAGATTTTATTGTTATAAAAACGTTTGTTTTTAATCGTTAATCTATACACAATGCGCTCATAGCGACCGTTATCAATAACGTAGAATATAACATAAACAGATGTTTCACGTCGGAAGTAGCATTGTGTTGTGTGCATGACTTCAATCAACTTTGATTATTTTGGATTTTGATCGAATCCAACATGATGCCTGTTGAGCTCTGCTCTGGTAACGTTGTAAAGCACGCTTTACGTTGCGGCCAGT
>JBBBDQ010000479.1:422500-650000 GCA_037127315.1 Ascarosepion bandense
TGTAGTTATATATTATACTAGGATTACATTGTTTTAATTTAAAAATATATTTGATATTTAAAATGAAAATTGTTACTAAAATGGATGCTAGTTCAGTATACATTAAATAACATAATTTATATCACAGTAAAAATTGATATGCATTAAAAAACAATCTTCATTAAAAAGAAATCATCTCTATTAAAAAGTATTCTATTTTAAAAAATAATCTGGATCAACATATATAAGCAGATATTTTTTTTTATACCTACATGTAATCATCATGTTTAAAAAGCTAAGGTTATTTAAAGGTTTCAGTATAACTATGTTTTTAGTGAGCCTTTTATTGCATCTATTTCATTTTCTGCTATAACATTTGACTTTTGCGGTGACTTCCTATGTGATAAAATAATTCTTATTATCATTGTTTAATTGCCAGAAATAATTATAGGGCAATGCTGGTTTTGTATGATATCGTGCTTATAGTCATTAGTTGAAGGTAGAAACAAAATTTCCAAGGATTTTCAGTAGAACCAAAATAAAATTTAACATCCTTACTTGAATGGATTCAAGCTCGATATACAATACTCTCAGACCGTTTAGAGGGTAGATCTTATTTTTTCGGCAGTTACATTTGTTTTTTAAAAGCTTACCATTATTGTGTATGTTAACCAGGAACTTATATATATATATATATATATATATATATATATATATATATATGTGTGTGTGTGTGTGTGTGTGTGTGTGTGTGTGTGTGTTGGGATATCAATTCATCGATATTTCTCACGCAGCTATAGCTGATCTTTATATTGCTTTTGTTAACAGTTTGTTTTAGCGTTGGTGAATGATTAAAGAGCTTATGGATTAAGTTTAGGAAGTTACTTCTGATATTCGTTTGACCATTACGGCTGAAAAATGGTAAAGCCGTATGATGCTACGCTTACGGTGTTTATTTTTATTCTTATCTTTGTTTTTTTTTAAGTATTCTAAATTTGCATTATGGTTGCATGTATATATTTAATTTGATTATTATCAAATATTTCCTTATTACTGCAGTTAATATATAATATAACTTATACTAATTTATATATATTACTAGCAGTATAGCCCGAAATGAAAGCTTTAAAACTAATCCATGCTCCTGGAGCTCAGATTCAGCCTAAAGAACATTTGTGTGAAGTTTGTTGAGAATCAGATAAAAATTGTGGATTTGTATAAAGGACATATAGACAGATAAACAGACAAACACAAACATCTTACCTTATATATATATATATTATCGATTTTCTGCACTATTGTAAGAACTGCAACCTTGAAACTTCTGAATATCGTTTCTTATGTCTTCGTCTATGAGTGTATCAAATTTGATTAAAATCAGAGTACTCCTTCTATAACCCGATTTTTTCGATTATCCATTTTCGATATTTATCTGGGGCATCTCGACACAAATGCTTGCTAAGAACACTCGCAGACGCTTATAGTATAACTGTGTAAATTTTCAAGAAAATGGGTTCAGCCGTTTCGGAGTCTATAGGTAACAGACACACACACACAGACACACACACAGACAAAGTGCTATTTATAAATAAGTTTAGATCTAGAATTCTATAATGGTGGTTTGATTCTTTTGTGACGTATATATGTTTATATAAATCTTTGGCATATGGTTTGTATTTACCATTATTCAAGTTTAAGTTAACAGTGAGAAAGTTGATCACTTTAGCATTGATGGTAGTGATAATATATAGCTCGAGATCTTTAAAAATATATCAAATCCCTTTTTCAATCAGACTATGTTTTGTGTAATTTAGCAGATTCTCAGTGATGTACGTGTAAAAGTTACAAATTTCGAATTGGATTCATATACATTTATTCTCCCTTTCTATTTTAATACATCATTCTATTACTACTTCCGTTTTATACCTCTGATTAATTCCTAGATTATTTATCGTGTATTTGTACGCAATTTCAACTCGTCTGGAATTTCAGGTCAACATTAAAGAAATATACCAATCGATAACAAGGATTAGTATAGTTACATGAATGTTCAATTTATGAACAAAGGTAAATAATTAATTTCAGAAAGTTCAACAACAGATGACAAGAGAGTAAATCGGTTGAAATATAGTGACTGAACAGTAAAGAGGAAAATTAGAGTTATTTATGCAATTGCTATTTCAGCACCTCAAGCAACAATAGAAGACCAAAGAATGAATCGGCAGACATATAATAGCGACTAAAATACTAGAATAAATCGAAGAATAACAGCAGGTCGCGATGTCAGAAGTTTTCAATTTGACATCGATCAAAACTTGCAAAAAACAGAGACACTTTTAAAATCTTAAGCATAAGACGAGGTTTCATGAATAGCCTAACGTATATTTGGCGTCAAAAGTAGAAATCGGATTGCCGTGTTCAAATTCCAGGCTAGTGTGTTACTTCAATTTCACACAAATGACCTTGGGAAAGGCGTGAATCTGTCTCGTCATATCTAGCAATGGGTTAAGTAAGAGAGTAGATTGGGCTCTGAAATTCTGAATTCAAAATCGTGGAGTAGGTAAATGGAAACTCATCTACTATTTTCTCAAAGAAATCATGGCAGTTCGCATATTATAAAGTAATATATAGAGATCCATGATCGCCTACGTCCCGGAGGGTCATGACATTCAAAGAAGTGAAGGAATGCTTTTTTCCAATTTTTTCTTACTTAAATATTTACGCAAGTTAGGAAAATATTCGTGTGGGGGAAATATAGTTCGAGTGAAAACATATATGTTGTAATTTTCTTTCAATAACGTTTCGAGTCTACCATTTGTCCATGCTTAGAAGATTTCTGCCAGGTATGGTCTGGTACTGCTACTATTTAATTTAAGCTCCTTGATAAAATCTAAAGAAAAAACAGCAATATTATATATCCTGATCTGGACGCTCGGCTTCAGTGACTTTACCATTGCGTTAAGGTTGTTTTTCTGAGCGTACTATCAATAGGCTTTCATGGTAATTGTTCGCATAAGCGCAGTGCTAGAGTGTATCTATATCTGTACGGCGTTCACCATGGTTGGGTTGAGCCAGCCTCCATCCAAACGATGGAGAAAGTTTCATTTCGATTTGCTTAAGGGCAGGTACTACCCTGTATAGATCCCAGGCATATTTTTAATTATCCCGCAACAGGCAGCCAAAACCTGCTGTCGTAGATTGGTTGTCAGCCAAGGCTATAAAACCCAATCTGTCATGTTATTTAACCCATAACTGGAGGGAAGGGACGGAATAATACCTTTCTCAAGAGTATTAGCGCGTGAGTGTATGCAGGGCATTCAAGTGGAATTCGAACTCGGCTACCTGATTTTTCCTTCCTTGCCGATATTCCCTGCACCATAACGCACAACCGTCAAGAAACGCTTACAGCACCTGGTATTCCTAAGCGGTCACCCATCTAAGTACTGACCTGGCTCAACGTTGCTTAACTTCGCTGATCAAATGATAACCGGTGTATTCAACGGGATATTACCATAACCTATTACTAGACTGGCGTAAAGCTGATTTCAAATTCCAGTGGAGATCGTTCCATTCACTTAAACACAAATACCTTTGGGAAAGGTATGAATCCATATCCTCCCCACCAGCTAAGAGATAAACAGCTCTATTTGTAGCTGAAAAAAACTTTCATAAAAGTGTTAACAGAATATTTAGTTGCCAAAATAAAATGATTACACTTACAATGCAAGCCTAAAATATATTTCGGATTAAATAATCCACAAAAATACATATGAAACTTTATAGCTTAACTTTGAAGAAATATTTTATTGCGATAATAAAAAAAAACAAGAAAATAGTAGTACAGTTTATGTCAGCTTTCAATGTAACCAAAATCTTATGGAGAAATCTTTTGAGTGGAATTCCCAAAGAATATTTTATTGCTGAAATTTGAACAGTTCGTTTAAATATCCCGTGATGTGGTCATATAACAATGCTTGTACACGTATTGAAAAGACGGCGTATAGAACGATCATAGAAATAGGATGAGACGGTGTTACCTATCCAATTTTCTTCTATGTGCCCTGTCTTTTCAGGGCGTAGCCGATCATGGTTCTCCACGTGTCCCTATCCCTTGTGGCTCTTAGTATGTTTGCTCCTGTTACACATCGCAATCCCCGTTCCGTCATCCACCTGATCAGGCCCTGCAAACATGTTATCCGCTGACTTCCTCTGTCTCTTTTTCCTTCTATCTGGCCAGTCAGTATCAGGTTCTCCAAGCCCTCATTACTCATTGCATGTCCCAGGAATTTTACTTGTCTCTTCCTGATGCTCAGTATTAATTTCCTTTTTGTTGACATTCTTTCCAACACTTCATGGTTGTTTGCATGCTCAGTCCACTATATCCGCTCGCTTCAAAGAACTCTTTGAATTGGGAATTAATTTCTTTTTAAAGGTAAAATGTAACTTTCGATTGAGGAAAAACAAATAAAAATCATTGAAGACTGAATAACGAGGATATGAAATAAAGCTAAATAAAAAAAAATTAAAAAAGTGATTGATAATTTTTTACCATAACCTTATTCTAATTTGCAGAAAAAATAAATATACCTCATATTTTGATCATTATTCAAGATAATAAACTAACCAAGAGTGTAATATTTAGAGATTAATATTTATTTAGACTTTACGAATACTTAAGAAGATTATTCTTTCATACATTAGTTGTTCTTTACATGTTTTTCATGACGATTGGTAAATAATTACGTTCTTTAGCGCAATTAATTATGAGCCAAATAACTAAGCTTAACGGCGGAAACTGCATCCATTCACCTAAATACATTAGGTAGATTACTCACTGTTTTCCCTGATCCGTGAATAATTGTTAAAATTTCAAGCTGAACTCGATATACACTCGCTAAGAAGGTGCTGGTTACATAATGCACACTTTGCCTCAAGCGCGCCTAGCTGCCAAATCGGTAGCCCACAAAAGAGTGCGTTAAAATTAAAGCCACATCTGATTGCATTCTAACTTATATGATTCTCCTGAGATTCGACGAATTATGGGTAGAGCCGAACCCAAGTACAATGGTAGGGAAATGCGGTTAAAGTTATTTTTTGAAACTTTTTTTTAACCCTTTAATCCCAAGCAAGACAGTACCGCCACTGATGCACAGGAGACTACATAAGAGGGTAAAATTTTCAGCAGAAGGAGAGTGAAGAGAAAGACGAACCAATTATAGGGGATGACAGAGAAATGGCAAGAGAAGGATTGCAACACAGGTGTAAATACAGTTGCAAAGGCAGAAAGAAAGAAAAAGAACAAGATACACGGGTGATGTAGAACGGAGAAGGGAAGGACTAGAATCAAGTGGATAAGAGATGGGAATTGACATTGCATTTCAATTCCTGGTAAATGGGTGGGACCTTGTTGCCAATCTGGTTGCACGAGTAAATTCTTGTCGAGTGGGAATCGGAGCAGAATTTAAGATTTTAATTGAGAAAACCTGTAAGAAAGTGATTAGGATTCCTCTTGTGTTTTTGCTTGAAAACATAACACAACGTTCTTCCATCTTCAGTGGCATTTTAACCAGGAATACGAAACTTTTAAATCCCTTTGTTGCATGGAATTAAAAATAGATATATACTAGATATGCATCGACAGATTTTCATGTTTTCATTACCATAACATTTTATAAGTGACAGAAATTTTGTAGACAATGAAGGAGCTGAAAAAATATTTCCTAATTTTCTTTTTTATTTCGTGGAAAAAGTCAACTTTTTGTAAATGTTGAATCTAAAATCTGCTTCTTTGTTTGGCTGCAGTTGATTAAAATGAATATGATTAGATTTTTGATAAATAGTATTTAAATAAATTTAAATTTAATTTATTCATGTATTTGTTCTGGTTGGTTGGTTGGTTGGTTGGTTGGTTCATTTAACCAGCAAATCAAGCTTCATTAGGTCATTTAATGCCGAAAATCGTTTTTTTTTCATTTGTTTTATTAATTTTATTTGTTTTATTGTTTTTGTTTTGCAAGGTTCATTGGGATTTGTTTTTAAGGACAGGGTCCTCAAGTTCTACCCTTGCTATTTAACCCATAACTGGAGATAAGGAACGGATTAATACCTTTTTATCCAAGGGTACCAGTGCTTAACTGAATGCAGGTCATTCAACTGGAATTTGAACTCGACTCACCGATTTCTCTTTCCGAGTCGATATCCACCGCACCACAATGCACATCAGTCTATAAACACTTACAGCACATGGTATTCCCAAGCGGTCACCCATCTAAGTACTGGCCAGGCTCAACGATTTTTTTTCTGGTAAAATGTACTTAATGACCGAACACCTGTTCAATAGGCCTTGATTAAATGCAAAACTTGAATTTTTAACAGTGTGTTTTGCCATGGTGCCTCTTACAAAGAATAGGGATTTAACAAAGCAAAAGATGATGGCATTAACTCAGAATATGTTCCGCGAATTGTTTCTGAAAGCCTGAAAGGAAAATTGAGGTTCATGCTGTCCTGCTAAAGCTACAAATGATCAGTTCGAATAATTGACTTATATTTTAAAAGAGTGAAGTTATGTATTAGAAACTACCCCTAAGGTTGGCTAGAAAATTAACCCACCGAAAAACTGTCTCCTTAATAAAATAAAGAAAATACTAACCGGCATGATGCACAAAAAATTTGCATTACTTTGTCTCAAAATTGAAATAAAAACCTTACTCACCCAAATAAAAAATACCACCCCCAAATTACCCTCATAAAAGAAAGTTAAATTTGAAATAAAATATCGTTAGTATTTTCTATCTGAGATGAAGTAGAAATCATATTTATAAGTATCTAGCAATTCGTTCATTCAATTGACTCGTTTCTTACGGCTTATCAGCCTTTTGCGGGTCATTAATCCATTCCAATCTGCAAGATTTATTAAACATAAAATCTCTATCGACGCTATTAAAATATTTTTACCAAGTTTCAATATTGTTAAATATTGTAATCCAAGGTTCAACGTTGAATTAATTCGTTTTCTTCCACAGGATGATGACGAGAACTTCCGTAACTATGGAGAGTTATATAGATAGTACATCTCTTAAAACAATAGTCCCATGATATATTAATAATGTCTATTCTCGATTCATAAAATACTTCTTTTTTGTATTGTGATAATTCATGGTGATACTGCTTCAAATTGTATTGTTGGATGTTATAAGTGGAAGGATTATAAAGTCTTGTCATATAATCACTTTGCATATTTGTTATCAAATGTAGTAAAAGCTTGTGTTTCGCAATGATACAATATAATTCGTAAATAAACACATAAGTATAAATGAATAAATGTTTAATGATTTTTCTTAATGTTATTGGATATCAAAATTTAGTTGAATAGCATGAATATTTAAAAGTCAAAGATTTGCCTGATGTTTCAACGTCAATCCTTATGTCAGGATTTTTTAATATCAAATATTTTATCTCGGTGTTTAAATCTCAAATATTTTGTCATGATCTTAACTGTCATAAATTCAGTTAAGTTTTATTTTTATTTATTTTTTTAAAAATAATTTCACCCCGAGCAAGGCGGAAATGCCAATGATGTGCGAGGGGGGCTACATAACTGTAAAAAGATTAATTAGAAGAGAGTGAGGAGTACAGTCCAGTTAGAAAAGAGCAATAGAAAGATGAGAATGCAGGTGTGATGAGAGTTACATAGGTGGAGAGAAAGGGAAGGATATACGGGGTGGGGAGAGAGCTAGAATCCAGTGGTTAATAGATGAGTATTGACATTGCATTTAAATTCTCGGAAGTTGTAGCCATCAGGAAAGCAAGAATATAGGAGAGAGTTCCACAGGCGGGAAGTGCGAGAGAAGAAGCTGCAGGAGTAGAATTGTCGTCTGCATTTGGCTAACTTAACTGTGAATGGGTGGGACCCAGTTGCCAATCTGATTGCACGAGTAAACACCGGTTGTGGAGGCACCAGTGACTGAAGTTCGTCTGAGCAGAAGCCATGAAAGTATTTATAGAAGAGACAAAGGGAGGCCACATTTCGACGGTGGGGAAGTGGCTGCAGTCGAACCGCCAAGTCAGTGCCTATCACATTACAGACTCTCCTTTGGAGCCTGTCGAGAACACTGAGGTGAACGGCAGGGGCGCCTGACCATAAATGGCAGCAGTACTCCATGCACGGACGGATGGTTGACTTGTATATATGCAGGATGGATTCAGGCGGAAAAAGCATCCTGGATCGACATAATGACCCAACCTTCTTAGCAGTGGATACAATATTATTTGTTTACATAGGACATTGTTTACTCGATCATTAAAATTAAAGCTAATGGTGGAAAATGGTTGTGACTATTATTTTTTGTTTAACATTCAGAATTCTCAGAAAATTAGCCGAATACTCCATGTACCATTTTTTAAAAAAATGTTTGTGATGTTATTTATTGATTACTGGATTCCTTCAAATTAAAGGTAGATGAATTGGAGGCATGTGGTTTCGGGTCTTTCAACAAATATTTGATCTTCTTGTAAAGATGTTTCTGGTCTCTCTTAGTACAGGCTTTTCTATAACTTCATGTTATTCACTTCTTTGTGCATGTTGCTGCATCCAGCTACATCCTTCAAAAGCCCGACTGTGCACATGGTGGCTTTGTGTCACCTTCCGGATTAACCACATTTTGATTTTTCTGATACCGACTATAAAATATTGTTTTCTCTTAGGGTGAATCCAATGTATATTTGGGCCACCACTAATCAACCCTTCTTCAACATTATTTATATTAAATACAATTCAGTCCATTGAAATTTCCTGGCATGAATTACATACTTCAACAGCAGCAAAGGAAGCCGATCCTTCTTTTGAGTTGATTTGAACCCAGTATTGAGTGCCGCACCAAAATGACAGGGCTTAGTCTATTATGCTATTAAGCAAATATCCAGGGGAAGATGGATTCATGACTTTTCCAAGATTATAAGTACGAAGTGAACAAAACAGATTTTTCAAATGCAATTGAATATTTTATGGTAAAAAATCCACACGAATGATATCATATATAATACTAAGGGTGATTCCTTAAGCTAACTTACTAAAATAATTCCTAGATTTTTTTAAGTAGATGTTAAACTAGATATGTAGTAAATATAACCGATATATATAGTTCACTTTTTTACCGAGATTCAGGTATTAAAATAAAATGTATTCTATATCACTTAAATATGTAGAGGAAATTCTTACCACTAAAAGTCCTCAGGTAGCCATTATGATTTTTAAGAGTATAAGTTTATCAAAGCAGAACGAAAGGTGCTTTCGGCTGCCTACAAAGATTACCACCTTAAATCAGTCAACACTTAAAAATTAACTACGTCTTGGAATATGTGTGTGTGTGTGTGTGTGTGTGTGTGTGTGTGTGTGTGTGTGTGTGTGTGTGTGTGTGTGTGTGTGTGTGTGTGTGTTTTCTTTTGCCATTTTATCTGTTACACTTTTGGCATACTTGGAACGTTCACTTCAATCGCTGAGAATAATAATATATTTCTTATGTTGGAGAATGTGATATTCAACTCTATACATCAGACTAACCGTGGTTAATTTAAATCGGAACAAAATCCTATGTTAGACGGGTCATAGTAAATGATTATTTCATTGATGGAATCATCTATATGTAGAGTGTTAAGCAACGAAATAAAATAAACATCAGTTACAATTCGACAGAGAGTAAACGGTGAAGATAGTGGTTGGCTTATCTTTAATTTCGAATTAAACGTTTTTAGCCCCCGATGTGTTGGAATGCATAATCTAAGCGACCTTCTTCTGCTATCTAAAACTTTTATTTTTGTTCTAATCACCATTTTCTTAAAGCGGTGATTTTTTTTTTTTTTTTAGGAAGGAACATATATCGTATAATCCATGAGGAATATTCACTATTTCTATACATTTTCGCTTTAATAAGTATTTTTACGCTTTTAACTAAAAGAGTTGCTTTTAGATTCTTCCAGGTCAAATCTATGTTCTGGAACATACAATATATAACTTTAAAAACAATTTCAGCGATATTTTTTTTATTTTGCAGAATTGCTTTAGAAAACGAAGCACATGGGAGTTTTTCTATTTTTAATAATTTATATTATTATTCATTTGCCCACTGATAATCCTCCTCTCCCTCATCTCTCTCTCCATATATATATATATATATATATGGAGAGAGAGATGAGGGAGAGGAGGTATATATATATATATATATATATATATATATATATATATATTCCTTCTTGTCAAGCACATGAGGGATAACCTGTGAGGAAAGAGCTAATAATCCTCTCAAATATTTTGCCGTCATTTTTTAGGGTAGAGGTACACTCTTATATTATATAATCACATGGACTTCAGTGGTTATAAAACGGTAATCAATAAGAATTACTATGCACAGCAAAAGTCGGTACCGACCTACGTAGTACAGATTAATGCTACTATCAATTGGGACCAATATTTTCTGTTACTAAGTGTGCGAAGCAACAATCAACAAAAGTATATGCCTGTTCAGAGAGACAAAATCGAAAGGGGAAAGTGCAAGCTAGATGCAGTGCTACGTATTTTAGATAGGGCCTCGTATATCGATATGTATCTTGATAGAGAGACAGACAAATCTAAATTAATTTATAAATGGAACTTTGTCTCTATGTGTGTGTGTGTGTCCCCGTTGCCTATAGAATCCGAAACGGCTGAACAGATTTTCTTGAAAACTTGCACAGTTGTACTTTAAGCGTCTGCGAGTGTTCTTGGCTAGGTTTTATGTCGAGGTACCCCTGATGAATATCGAAAATCGATAATCGAAAAAATCCAGTTATAGAAAGAGTGGTCCGATTTTAATCAAATTTAATACACTCATAACAAAGACATAAGAAACGATATTCAGAAGTTCCAAGGTTGCAGTTCTTACAATAGTGCAGAAAATCGATAATATATATATATATATATATATATATATATATATATATAAGGCAAGATGTTTGTGTGTGTCTGTTTATCTGCCTGTATGTCTGTATTTTTTTCAGCCCTTTTATTTTAGTTTTTGCTTCGGATTTGGCTCTAAGTAAGTATAATTGTAGTTCTTAGTCTCAGCCATGATACCATTTACTCAGAGGACTTATTGAGCCTTCAAAATTCTGTTTACGACGAAAAAAACTTAATTGATATCGATACCAGGAAATTAAAATTTGACTTACATCCATTCATTTTTCTTTCAGTCTACGGTTTCGCTTTAATTGGAAACAACTTTTGCTTTGTAGTCTTTCGTGCCAACGTCCAAAGAGTATGAGCTCCAGGACCATGGATTAGTTTTAAAGCTTTCATTACACCCGAGCAACACCGGGCTATACTGCTAGCATATATATAAAAGTAAAGAAATCTTTGTAAGCTTATACAATCGCGTGCGTGCCAGTGAGTTTGTGTTTAGAGGAAACTTTAATTTTGTTAACAAGTAGTTGGTGTGCCTTCAACAACTACTAGTAATTCAATTTATTCCGTTTCATGGGTACCTTCTATTCACATCCTTCCGGTCATTCGCTTAACATGAGCAATATGGATTCATATAATTGTTACATAAACTATGGGTGACGGAGCATTTTGAAATAAATATATTCTAAAATGACCGGCAAGAAGCGAATACGCATTGGGTACCACGAGAAGCAGTTCTATTAGTGTATTTTTTTTATATTTGATGTTAATTCTCTAAATATTTCGGATGTTTCTCTTCTTTCTTATTTAACCATAAACTTTGGTAATACACGTGTGCACTCGCATAGATAGATAGATAGATAGATAGATAGATAGATAGATAGATAGATAGATAGATAGATACAGACTACCGGCCGTAATTATTAAACAACCACTGTTATAAAAAATGATGTATTTCATACTATTTTTAGTATTTATTGCCAAGTGGATAATTCTAAATGAAAATAGAATGGTTCTTTTGCTATTATTACTTTGCAAAATTTTACAAGGTAGCCAGGAAGCCTATCCTTTTGAACAGCGAATAAGAAGAGGGGACTATCATAGGGAAGAGAGCCCATAAACTGGATACCATAACAGTTCATTTGATACACATGTTATTGTGGAGTATTAACAAAAGAACCATCCTATTTTCATTTAAAATTATTCACTTCGCAATAAATACTAAAATATTATGAAATACACCATTTTTTTAACTGGGGTTGCCTAATAATTGTGGCCAATAGTGTAGATAGATAGATAGATAGATAGATAGATAGATAGATAGATAGATTATGAATAAACATAGATAGATAGATAGATAGATAGATAGATAGATAGATAGATAGATAATGAATAAACATAGATAGATAGATAGATAGATAGATAGATATGAAGAAATTTAATATTTGTAAATAGTAAGAAGTTTTGGTCGGGTACCTAACCCATAATAGTAATTAACCCATAGCTTGAGGAGAAGAGTTGAATTTATACTTTTCCAAGGTTTATTTGCGCATAATTTGTGTGTGTGTGTGTGTGTGTGTGTGTGTGTGTGTGTGTGTGTATGTGTGTGTGTGTGTGTGTGCGCGCGCGCGCGCGTTGTGGTGTAGTGGATATTGGCTCGGAACGAGAAATCAGGGTGCCGCGTTCGAATTCCAGCTGAATTCATTGCACTCACTTACGCGCAAATACCCTTGGAAATGGTATTAATCCGTCTCTTCCTTCCAGTTATGGGTTAAATAACAGGACAGATTGGGCTCTATAGCCTTGGCTGGCAACCAGTCTACCGCAGAAAGCAATGGCAACCTAGTGCGAGATAATATTCTGCCCAGTCAGTCATGTTTCTTTCCAGACATGATCGCCCAAGCGTGTTTCACGTATGGCACTTAACTGACTGACTGACATGGGTCCAAGATATGGATTTACCTGAAGAGTTATTTCGCCTAATACTTTCGCAATTTTCAGTGAGCAAAAGTGTTTAATTTTAGTGATATTTGTTTAC
Organism: Ascarosepion bandense; assembly: GCA_037127315.1. NCBI lineage: Eukaryota > Metazoa > Mollusca > Cephalopoda > Sepiida > Sepiidae > Ascarosepion > Ascarosepion bandense. The sequence continues at coordinate 435,451 of JBBBDQ010000479.1, forward strand.
TATATTGTGTTATTTGCAAATAAGTTTTCTGTTAGGAATTTCCTTTTAACAGAGTTTTTTTTTTTAGATTCCGTACATTATCAAAACATTCTAGCTATGTTTGCAGACGGTGTATTCATGTGATTGTGATCGCTTTTGGTATTTTTTTTTTTATAAGCGTTTCACCCCGAACAAGGCATGTCACTGCCACTACTGTGCAGGGGGCTACGTAGAGTGGAGAAAGGCTGATTAAATATAGGAAATGTCAGAGGGTGGGTGATAGGCGGGTGAGGATACCGAGAATGAGGGTTGGGTAGATGAGAGTGTTGTGAGAATAGTTGGGAGTTAGTGTGATAGGAGGTGTCTATTGACCCTACATTTAAACACCTGGAGATTGTAACTGTCGGGAAAGCAGACTTGTGGAAGGGAGTTCCACAGGCGGGAAGCGCGAGAAAAGAAGCTGTTGGAGTAGAATTTACGGTTACATCTTATTTGTTTAACTGTAAAAGGGTGGGACCTAGTTGCTAATCTAGTATCTCGTGTAAATTCGTGCTTAGGCGGCACCAGTGATCTAAGCTCATCGGAGCAGAAGCCATGAAAGTACTTGTAGAAGAGGCACAGGGAAGCTACATCACGCCGGTGTGAGAGCGGCTGCAGCCGGTCTGCCAAGTCAGTATCAACCACGTTACAGATCCTCCTTTGTATTTTGTCAAGAAGCCCAAGGAGAGCAGCAGGGTATGATAAGTGTTTATAAAATCTTCGAACATTTTTACCACTAGACGCTCTTATTTTCCAACTGTTGTGTACGAGGATTTTGATAGCTATCTAACTAGCTAGCTAAGCTAGAGAGATTAAGCAAACTGCGTAAAATTATCTTGAACGTCCTCTCTTCTAGATCTTTCTACATTAATGCGGACGTTCCCCTGAACTCTATTCTTGAACCTGTTCTGTTCCTCAGAATCATGAACGATCTTCCCGCTGATATCAGCTTTAAAATCGGTATCTATACTGATAACAGAGCTATTTACTCCTGTCTTAAGGATTAGTCTAATAGCTTTGATAAAATAAAATTGGCGGCTTATATCGGAAATTATCTTAAGTCTGTTGTTAACTGGAGCAAGAAGTGTCCTGTTAATATTAACTCCTACAAAAGAAAACTGCTCTCTCTCTCTCTTTCTCTCTCTCTCTCTCTCTCTCTGAATTCAATCAATATGGCTGATGCTAACCTTCAGGAGATCAGTCAATTGCGTCTTAATGATCTAACCTTTTCCACAGACATGAAGTGGAATAATTATATCAAGTAAGTTTGCTACTAGGAAGGTTGGTCCACTATATTATTCTAGACGATTTTTTCAACCATAATCTATCATACACTTTGGGAAGTACACCATTCGTCCTTGCATCGTATATTGCTACCACACCTGTTCTGGTGCTGCTGCTATTTACTAGTGATAAAATCCAAAGATGCAATGTTATCGGTCATGACCTGGCACTTCAACTTCAGTCAGTTTACATACAGCCGTAAAGTTTGAACACCTCTGCTGCTGTAATGGTTAGTACATATGCCTTGCTAGATTCATTACAACTGAGTAGTGATTTCAACCCTCACTAGGTGCCTCTATACTTTCGAATGTGCTTATAAAATCAACACCATACAACTGTAACGTTACCGCCTTTTCCATATTCTTATGGTATTTGTTTTGCTCATCCTTGCTCTTTGATATTTCGATGTCACAAATTTCAGCACAGTAGTAGGTCGACGTTGTGGTACAGTGGATATCGGATCGGAACGAGAAGCCGGGGAGCCGAGTTCGATTCCAGCTGAATCTATTGTATTCACTTATGCGCAAATACCCTTGGGAAAGGTATTAATCCGTCTGCTTCCTTCCAGTTATGGGTTAAATAGCAGGACAGATTGGGTTCTATAGCCTTGGTCGGCAACCAGTCTACCGCAGTTTTCATTAAACCAGGAAGCGGAAAGTGAATTCTGCAAGCAAAAAACGCGGGATTAGAAACCATTAGCATTGAACTGAAAATTAAATCTAGATAATTCGACTGTGAAATTATGAGAACTAGATGTCGACCTAGTCAGTCGGTTAAGTGCCATATGTGATGCACGTTTGGGCGATCATGTCTCGAAAGAAGCATGACTGACTGAGCAGAAGATTTTCCCGCAATAGGTTGCCATTACTTTCTACAATACTTTGTTTAATTCCCAACCAAGGCTATATAACACAATCTGTTCATCTATTTAAACAATTGCTGGGGGGAGAAGCGATGGATTAATACCTCTCCAAAGGTAAGTGAATAAAACAACGAGCAAAAACCTTTGGAAACGTGAATATCAGTCAGTTAAGTGATACATGTTTGGACGATCTTGTCTCAAAAGAGACATGACTGCCTGGGTAGAAGATTTTCTCGCAGTAGGTTGCCATTACTTTTCAGCTTTTGATTGGTTGTCAATCAAAGATATGGAACTTACTATTTAAGCCATAGTTGTGAGAAGTGACGGATTAAATCTTTTTTCCAAGGCTATTTGCGCGTAAGTGAATGCAACGAATTCAAAGTGAATGTAACAAACACAATTCAAAGTTATACCTTACACCAACCACACATCCAAACTGACAGTGTTTACAAGCAGTCACCGCTCTAGGTATTGACTAGGTTCAACGTTGCTTAACTTCGGTGATCGTACAAGAGCCGCTGTTTCAAGGTTTTATGGTTGTACAAATATTATTTCGCAACTCATTTCGGTAGTAAGTTAGGCTAGCCAATCAGTTAGAAAGAGACATAGCTGACTAGGAAAATTATTTTTCATATACGCTGTCATTAATTTCTGCGGTAAACTGGTTGCCAAACCAGGCTATAGAACACAATCTGTCCTGCTATTTAACCCATGGATTAGGGGGAGAAATACCTAACTTATTTGCGTAAGTGAATGCATCGAATTAAAATGGAATACCAATTCAGCTCTCCGATTTCTCGTTCTGAGCCTGTATTCACTACACCACGACGCCCATCGAAGCTAGGTCAAGATCTATATTATCAAGATTTTAAACTCTTGTCTACTCAGATTCGAAATCTGTCTCGAAGTTAGTCAACTAACACACTAACCTATCGGTCACGCGCTCATCACATAATAATGGAAGCTTGTGCCAGTTTTATCTCACCTTAGTCTCTAAATTAATCCGACTTAAAATATCTTCGTAAAAATTAGGAACGCCAGTCGTCTGTGAGCATTAAATAAGCGAATAACCTTTAAACAATATTATCACGAGTTCCAGGCCGAACAGACTTTTTAAATTCCGATGATCTGAATAATGCGGTTTTATCCTATTTTATTTATTTATTTTCGTCTGTGAGTTTTAACATTAAATCGATTATTCTCGTCTCTGATGTAGGTAAGCAAAAGAATATATACATACAAACACAGGCATATATATATATATATATATCATTGCCTTTTACGTCATGGCTCTGTGCTGCATATTCTTGCTGCATTGTTACACGATCGATTTTTAGCAAGCTTTGTCGATTAGAACTGATTTTTTTTTTTTTTTTGCGAATAATACCAGCTGCAGTGGTGAACATGATAGATTCGGATGAATTTAACGGGGAGATTTCACTGGTTCAGCCTGACAAGTATCTGCGATAATGCAATTATTAACCACCAGTCCGTAAAGACATTGACAATGAATGCAATCAATGTATCGGTTGATGACGTTTGTATTCTTCGCTGGCCCAGAAAACAAATATCTTTGTTGGTCTGGTGGATTTTTCGTACTCTGTTTAGGCAACAATGATCGATATTATACTTGAGTCTCTCGACAGGAAATCGCCGAGTTTATAATTTAGTCTACGCTGGTTGTGATTCTATACGTAATTATTGGTCAAGTTTATGCCAGAGGCTACAGGTAGACATTGGTTGGATTTACATATCGAGACTAGAGTTAAACATTGGTCTCTGCTGATACTTGATTTTACACTTAAATAGTGGTTAAGTTTTACTTGAGCCTACAGATTGATATCATACTTAAGTCTATAGGTAAACACTGGTCAAGTTTATTCTCGTGACTCTCGGTAAAAATTGTCTATAGGTAAACACTGGTCAAGTTTATACTCGTGACTCTAGGTAAAAATTGTTCGAGGTTATACTTCAGTCAATAAGTAAACATTCGTCAAGCTTATACTTGGGCATACAAGTAGACACTTTATACTTGAGTCAATTGAATTTAGTTTGATTTGCTTAACGGGATATAAACTCCATATAGGTCATTTAACTCCGAAATTAAGTTTTCTTAAAAGTTTGGGAGCTTGGTGTTTCTGTCTTCAAAAATGTATGGCTGCTAATTTTTTCTCTGTCTTTCCCAATAACGTATTGCTGGAAATTTTATTTTACTATGAAAATGTATTGCTGGTATACTTACAACAAAAATGTATTTTCATACTTTCATAATGTTTAGATTGAGGGTTTATTATTTGCCCATAGCTTGGACTATAACTGAACCTGCAAACAGCAGCAATTAAGAAGTGGTTTTACGCTCCTCAAAACCTCACAATCAGCTGCCGGATGTAAGACGATGAATCAATAGATAAACCTTGCGCGGAGTGATATTTGAGTCTATAGGTAAAAATTAGTCGAGCTTATACTTGGATCAATACGTAAATATTGATCAAGTTTATACTTGAGCCTACATGTAGACTTTGGTCGATATTATACTTAAGACATTGGGAAAAGAACTAGTCAAGCTTGTACTTAATTCTACAAACTATAATTCTATACTTGAGTCAAAAGTTAAATATTACTCAAGCTTATACTTGAGTATACAAATAGGCATTGGTCAATACTATACTTGAGTTTATAGATAAACATTGGTCAAATTTATACATGAGCTTGTAGCTAGACACTGCTCGGGTTTAATCTCAAGACTATAGGTAAACATGAATTGGGTTCATAATTGAGCCTTTAACTAAATATTGTTCGGGTTTATAGATTAAGTTTATAGTTTATGCCTCTAACAGAATGTGCGTTGTGGTGCAGTGGTATCTGCTTGGAACGAGATAATCGAAGAAATGAGTTCGAATTCCAGTTGAATTCGTTGCATTCACTTGCGCTCAAATACACTTGGGTAAGGTATTCATTCGTCTCTTCTCTTTCCATCTGTGGGTAAAATAGCAAAACAGCTTGAGTTCTGTAGCGTTGGTTGGCAACCAGTCTACCGCAAAAATTAATGGCAGCCTACTGCGGGAAAATTTTCTGCCCAGTCAACCATGCCACTCCGAGACATGATTGCTAAGCGTATATTACTTATGGCACTGACCTGACTAACTCCAGCGTGAATGGTGACTCTTTTTTATCTTCTACCTCTTCAGGAGATGCATTTAGTATGTTGTAGACGTCAATGACAGCTCAAATCATCTTTCTAATACAGTGTTTATTGGACAAATCTTACAAACTATTTAAAGTAAGATTCTTCAAAATAGGCCCACTCTTACAAACATCGATATGGTGTACAAACTTTTTTAACACCAGCTGTGGTAAATATATCCAAGTTAAACGTTTCTATAATAAAAAAAATTACAGAGTGCACAAAAGTTTCAGTCTTGTACAATATTAAATTAAGGATACGCTTACGGCCACATCCCTTTAAGCAACATCGAGCTTGGTCAGTACCTAGATGGGTAACCGCTTGAGAATACCAGCTGTTGTAAGCTTGATGACGTAATGGATAAGAGTTCGGAATTGTTAATGGAATAGCCGAGTTCCAATTCCAGTTGAGTTCGTTATATTCACTTAAGCAAAAATATCATTAGAACTGGTATGAGTTTACCTCTTCCCTCAGTTATGGGTCAATAAGTAAGATTTGAATGATTAAATCATTATTATCTCAGAAAAACTTCTTACAATCCAAAAATACATTCTAGCGTTAAATAGCCTGCGATGTATTGATAAGCCGTAGAAAATAAGCAATCAATAAATAAGTCAAACATGAATAATAAATGATTTTGTATTTAAATATTTATATAAATATTTCACTCATTACCCCAAGGTGGGGTTCATTTAACAGGCTTACTCCCAAAGATGGAGCAACCCGTACTACAAAGAGCATGCCGCAATGTATTAAATTATATACTGGCAAAGACCGTTCCCACCATATATCGGTATAACTGATATGGATGTATATTGGCCTTGCGTAAAAATTCAAGGAAATGCACGAAATATTGACAAACACAAAATAAATACAAAGTGAATGTCACGATATAATAATACAGAAGAATAAGATGAAAATTGAAGTTTTAAGAGATCAGGTGTAAAAGTCACGACGCCTATGAGAGAGCGAGGGAGGGAGAGAGAGAGAGAGAATCCAAAAGTTGCATCTGTGTTTTTATCCAAATATAGTAACCGCTTGACCACGGGGGGGGGGGGGGATATGTTTGTTTCGAATGTCGTAATGACGGTTTAGCCAGCTAGTTAGGCAAATTTCGTATGGGTATCTTACGATAAGGGCAGCATCGGAGAGGAGACAAAATTAATTTATTACTTCTCGTTTTGATTGATTGTCCATTTGTTCATACACGTCTCAGTAGATCCGCTTTGAAAAGGTTGCTCGCTTCTCATTGGATCGCTCCCCTTATGGATATAAATTGTGAAAGTATTCTGATTGGTCGGTCGGGCTGTCTATTTTTAAAAATATAGATATTTTGTCTTCTTTGTTTTATTTGGTTATTTCTTTACTAACAACCTGGTTGTGAAAGCTTTCTGGTGATTTTTTAAGCGCTGCTTGGATGTGGCACAAGGCCGCTGGTTGTGAATGCTTTCTGATTGCTGGACGAACAATAGCTTTGCGTTTTTGGTAAGTGTTATTTTTATTAATTTTTAATATTCTGAAGAATCTTAATTCTTCAGTTAATAATTGAATAAACGAATGGAAAATACTTTGACAATAAAATATCCGTAGATATTCCCCTATTGCATTATTAAATATTTGAACTTCACAACTTTAACAATCGTTTCATCCCAAGCTGGAGTCAAGTGGATAAGAGATGGGAATTGTCATTGAATTTAATTTCCTGGGACTTGTAGCCGTCAGGAAAGCAAGTGTACGGAAGAGAGTTCTACAGGGGGGAATTGCAAGAAAGAAGCTGATGGAGTAGAATTGTCGGCTTAATTTGGTAGGCTTAATTGTAAAAGAGTGATACTTTGTTGTCAGTCTGGTTACATAAGTAAATTCTTGTGGAGAGGGCACCAGTGACCTAAGTTCGTCGGAGCAGAAGCCATGAAAAGATTTGTAGAAGAGAGATAAGGAAGCTATTATCAGTTTATTTTTAGCGATGTTGACATTTTGGTCTTGTTATTCATTTAGTCGTTTATTTCCGCCTTATAAAATAGGGGTTTATAAAAAATGTTATGTTTTTTTATTTCTCTATCCCCACAAGGAGAAACTATTGCTAAGAGCTGCAAAAGAAAGGAAGAGAATCAAGCTCACACATGTCCTGAAGGATAAATATAGAGAAAGGACGAGGACATATGTAGAGATAGTTAGAGTGAAAGAGAGGTTTTCCATTATTGGGAGTTACATTCGGTAATGCTGAATGCTATCACAACAATTGGGGCATAATGACGCATAACATAGGTTTCACGAAATTGTAACCACCGTTATGCTGGCATCAGAATCCTCTGACGCTGTCATCTTATGAAAATTCTGCTTCTAAGTTTCCCTGTTCGTATCTCTTACATCCGATATTTTCCAAAGGATTTTCAGGCGTTATTTCAATTAATTTGTCCACTCGGAAAAAAACAGAAGATAATTTTTGTTACTAATATCGTGGGACCAACGTGTGTCACGCTCTAGAAAAAGATATGAACGCCCACACAGACTCAAAGGATTAAACATAGGAAAGCGTACACGTAAACACCCATGATAAACGAAAGACGTCGAATTGGAAATATAAAACGAAAAGAGAATTACTGTAAAATATATATCATCTATTACAGAAAAAAGAGAGAATATTATTGCACTCATAGCGTTTTTGGGGCTTTAAATAATAATTTCAAGTCTTTCTTTGCCGTCTTCATCTTGATTCTCCTTCAACTAAGAAAATATTTTTTATCCGTTTATTTTTATTCAATTTATGCTTCGGTTTCTCGCTGTGAACAACATAGAAAATCGTAGTTTTTTTTATTATAATACAGTAACTGTAATACCTTCCTAGATACCCAAGTGTGTCACGCCTCTGCTGAATGAAATTAAAAACTTATTTTCTAAATGTATTATATCTCTGGGGAAACTCATTGCAAGAAAGGATAAGACAACAAAGAGAGGCAGCAAGAGAATGACAGAGAAGAAGAGAACGATTACGAGCAGAAAGAGAGACAAACGATCCGTAACCGTAATAAAGAACGAATGCAAGTAAGGAGGAATGATATGAAAGAAGAAGAGAGATAACTTTATATCTATGATTGTTATTGCAATATTTTGTTAAAGTTGTTAAGTTCAAATATTTCATAATTCAATAGGGGAATTTCTACGGATATTTTATTGTCGTAGAATTTGCCATGCGTTTATTCAATTATTAACTGAAGAATTAAGATTCATCAGAATATTAAAATAAGAAAACCGTGAAATTTTCACAGGCTAAAACTTTTTTTTTTAAATTTGACATTAAATTAGATTACCTACGGCATTTTTTAGAATTGAAAGATTTCAATTATTTATAATTTTAGAAGTTGGGTGTAGTTTATAATAAGAATTCAATGTATGGTTGATTCATGAATTCTTAAAAGTTATCTGTACTTAATTTACAAATTACAAGTTTGAAATTGTGTTTGTCATTGAGAACTGCACGAATTGGGGAACAGTACGAATTGCAGAAGCGGACAAAATCAGTCAAATGCAGTCATCAATGACATATCAGTCAGTCAGTTAACTTCCATATGTGATACACGCTTGGGTGATCATGTCTCTTTCGAGATAAAACTGACTAGGTAGAAGATTTTCCCACCGAGTGTTGACATTTGCGATAGACTGTTTGCTATTTAACTCATAGCTGGAGAGAGAGAGAGAGAGTTGGATCAATATCTTTTCCAAGGGTATTTGTGTGTAAGTGAATGCGACAAATTCAACTGGAATTCTAAAAGTGGGTGATTTGATGCTGTATTTATTATGAACAGATAGAAATCATTTCTTTCCGATTCTGACAAATGACGTCGCTCCAGGACAGCCGAATGACTGTTCATCTACAATTTTTCCCCGTTTGGAGGGTATGATGTGATTTTTTATGTGCTGATCAGTTAATTTAAGTAGAGCCGAATTTACGCGTAACTGCTGACTTTTTCTTATCATACTCATCTGCTAGTTTTTGTGGCTGTTATATCTTTATGAATAGTTCAGTTCGACATTCCTTGAAGTTTACCGAACAATAAAGACATGAACATAGAAATGAATATATAAATATATACAAAAATAATATCATACAAAATAAAATAATATTATACAAAATATTATAGAAAATAATAATATACAAAATAATAATATTATACAATATTATACAATATCATAATATTGTATTTATCATATTTGTCATATAATATTATATAATAATATTATACAATATTATAATACATTATTATTTTACAATATTATTATAAAAAATAAAAATATTATACAAAATAATATTATACAAAAATATACAAAATATGAATATACAAATGAATATACACATTTTTAATATACAAAAAAATTGAATATACAAAATGTTTGGATAGCGACAAAAATGTTCATAGAAATGCCCCGAATGAATGAATAAATAATAGTAAAAGAATTGTTTATAGAAATTCTGACAGAACAAATAAAAGTGGACATTACACCAGCGGCAATATTACGATAATAACAACAAATGACAACAGCGGGAGGAGCGGTGATGGCAGCAGCCGCAATTGAGTGCAGTCAAGCCCGCAGCAGTCTCATCAGTAGAAAGATTAAATTTAAGACTCCATGTTCAACACTCAGGATTGTCTCACGGGACAATAGCCTAGTGTATTAAAGTACTGGTGGGGAAATTGGTGAAATAATAATAGACCGGACAGTGTGTACTTGGACTCAGTAGAAATGGAGTGGGCAATTACTGAACAATACTAAGAATAAGAACTAGAAGATATATCCCTTACTCAAGGTCAGAGGGACATGAAAATACTATAAAAGTTTCAATACGAAATTTGACAAGCACCTGATAAAGGCCGGTGCGGACAATGGCTGAAATAACAACAGAGCTGAGTTCAGATTTAAATGATGAAAATAATGATAACTCCTCAACCAAAACTTTCTAACAGAAAGTAAAAGCAAAGACGAGAAAAATAACCAAAATGAATCAATGTATAATAGAAACCAGAGCTTGATATAGAAATTCGAGTAAAAAGGTTGCCGGGGAGGATAACAGCCGTCATCTTGCAATGATAACAAATATGCAGAAAAATTGTTTCGATTGAATCAATATATAATAACATCTTGTTTCAGAAATTTGAACAGAAATAAGGCTGGACATTACACCAGCCGTCATCTGTTGTCAGTTCAAATCTCAACGTGGTCGATTTGTTAAGAAGTTGACTTCCTGATGTTATCGATCTGGAAGAGATTATCCCAGCGTGCGGCACCTTTGGAAAGTGCCTGAAAACTATATCACACGTTGACCCAAGCCTTGTGAATGAAATTGGGTAGACGGATCCCTCTGGGGGCCGTCAATGATTGTGCTAGCACAAAATCAAAAGTCATCGTGACAGAGAGTTTGCGCGTCCTGGCCTTGTTCAGACTGTTGTTCAGGCTGTATAACGCGCTCTCTCCCAGAGATTGTAACTAAGATCCGCTAAGCATAGTAATAATATAAACCGGGTTCTGTGGGTATCGAACAAACGTGAATGGGCTTTGCTAGCCACCCTAGGAGACAGGAATCCTTCCATATATACATACAATGTGGTAACAACCAAAATAAGGGGAAAACAAAATAAAACATCTTATCCTAAAAATGTTGATTGAAAGTGGGTTAGAAGCTATATTAGGTATATTGTCATGATAAATTCAACAAAGATATGGGTAATAAACCGATAATTTATTAAACAATATAGTTATTTTCGTCTTCAGATCCAGATATCCCGTGACTCATTAGAGTCATAGGGGCAACACATGTATTCCAGCGGCGGTAGATGTGGTGTTTCTTTGGTCACGACAGCCTGACCGAGCCCAACTCTCTCCAGGCTGGTTTGAATTCGGAGTTTTCCTTCTCCTAGACCAAGATTATAGAACACAGTCTGTCCTATTTACCCATAGATTTAAGGAGAAGATATGGATTCATACCTTTCCCAAGGGTATTAGTGCGTAAATGAATGTAATGAAGCCGACTGGAATTGGAATTACACCATCATGCCTCCGTTTACCGGCCTGAATATTCGGGAAATCTTATTAAAGAATATGATCATTCCATATTCGAACCTGTGATTCTCTAGACACAGCGGGCAATAGTTACACCTGAATTGCTTATATAGATTCAACGACGAAGAACTTTTGACGATCAAGAAAGGCTGAATAATGTTTTTCAGCGAATTTTTTTCTTCTTCTTCTTCTTCTTCTTCTTCTTCTTCTTTCAGGACATAGGCGATCATGGCCGTCCACATCTCCCTATCCCTGGTGGCTATTAGCACGCTTTCTCCTGTAACACCACGCAACCCACGTTCTGTCATCCACCTGCATAGGCCTTTCAAATATATTATCCGATTATTTTTCTCTGTGCCTTGTCCTTTCAGGACGTAGGCGATCATGGTCTTCTACGTCTCCCTATACCTGGTGGCTCTTACCACCGTTTCTCCTGTAACACAACGCAGCCCTTGTTCTGTCATCCATCTACTCGGGTCCTTCAAATATGTTATCCGATTTTTCTTCTATGTGCCTTGTCCTTTCAGAACGTAGGTGATCATGGACTTCGACGTCACCCTATCCCTGGTGGCTCTTAGCACGCTTTTTCCGGAAACACCACGCAACCCCCGTTTTCTCATCCACCTGATCAGGTCCATCAAACATATTATCCGTTGCTTTCCTCTGTCTCTTTTTCCCTCTATATGGCCTGTTAGTACAATATTCTTCAAGCCCTCCTTCCTAATTGCATGTCCCAGGAACTTTAGCTGTCTCTTCCTGACTGTAGTGAATGCTGGACAATACCATCAAAGATGAAGAAAAAACTTGAAGCAACTGAAATATGGTTCTACAGAAGGATGCTGCGAATCTCATGGATCGAGCATGTGAGCAATAATGAGTTCTTGGAAATGATGGAAACAAAAAGGAAATTAATACTGTGCATCAGGAAGAGATAGCTGAAGTTCCTGGGCCACGCAATGAGGAAGAAGAGCATGGAGAACCTGATACTAACAGGCCAGATAGAGGAAAAAAGAGACAGGGGAAAGCATATTTGAAGGACCTAATCAGGTGGATGACAGAACGAGGATTGCACGGTGTAACAAGAGAAGGCGTGCTTAGAGCCACCAGGGATAGGGAAACGTGGAAAGCCATGATCGCCTACGTCCTGAAGGGACAGAGCACATAGAAGAAGAAGAAGAAGAAGAAGAAGAAGAAGAAGAAGAAGAAGAAGAAGAATGTGCCTTTTAATATAACATGCAGTGTGTCAGATGCCTAGAAAGCAAGCATCGAAGCGACTGAAATGATCATATTACAATCCAATGTGAACGTTGAACGTTAACCTACACTTCAAGACAACAGACTTTGAGAGGGGTCGAAAGTAAACTTTGAGGAAAGTCAATATTTGAAGCGATTATTTGCCATCTTCTATCAGCGGTTTATTCACAAGGACCAAATGCCTTGTCTAAAATTGCTGCACGAGAAATAATTTGCCAAATCTCGTCACGCATCCAAATAAAACTTTATCTCATGTGCAGTAATTTTTTTTCAGGGTTAATTCGTTGAAGGGCATATCTCTCACTCTCACTCTCTCTCACTTTCTCTCTCTCTCTCTCTCTCTCTCTCTCTCTCTCTCTCCTCCCCCGTTTTTTTCTTTCTTTGTACCTTTCTTTAGTTATTTCCCTTCCTGTCTCTTTCTTGAAGAATCTATTTCTTTCTTCTTTTTGTATCCTCGTCTCTCCTTTCTACGTTTCCACCCTTCACTCATTACCGCCTCTTTTCTCTTTCTCACAGACTCCCTGTCTTTACACACACACACACACATACACACACACGCAAACGTACACACACACACACACACATATATATATATATAGTGTTTCGAGGCAGCAAATAATTTTCTAAACATATACTGTTAAATAAAAGAGACAATGAATGGCTATTAAACATAATCGACATTCATTGTCTCTTATATTTAACAGTATATGTTTAGAAAAAAAATATATATGTGTGTGTGTGTTCGTGTGTATGTGTGTGTATGTGTGTGTGTATGTGTGTGTGTGCCTATCTGTTTTTCTTTCTTTTGCCCTCACTTTTAGAATCTCTTTTTTTATCATTTTTTTTCGTTCCTTGTATATCTGCCTTTCCTCAATTTTATTTCTTTTTTCTTCTTTGAGTTGTTTTTCTGCATTTCTCTTTCTTTCTTTCTTTCTTTTTTCTTTTCCTTATTTCCTTCTTTCTCATTTCGCTTTCTCTATTTTTTGGGGTTTCCCTTTTTCTATTACATTATCTCTTATTCTGTTCATTCCCTACTTTTTTCCGACCTTTTTCTACTTTCTTTCATTCTCCCCACCTCATTCTTATTTCTACACGTTTTTTCTCACTTTCTAACTACGTTTCTTTCTACACTCTCTTTCTCGCATTTCATTTATTTCCCCTTCCTCATTTTCTCTTTATTGTTCTTTTTCCATATTTTTCTTTCTTAACTTCTCCCTCTTTCTTAATCCTCTCTCATTTACACACACTACCTTTACTTGTTTTTCTTTCTAAATCATTGGTCCTCCCTCTCCACCTCATCGCTCTATAAGAAATCTGTCTACGTCTAATAAATTCATTTTATATTTCTTTTTCTTAATAATTCTCTTATTTACTCACTCACTCTTTTCTTTCTCCCCGCTCTCTCTCTCTTTTTCTATCACTCACTATCTATATTTCTTTCGCTTTTTCTTTCCCAACTATGTTTATTATTCTGACTCTTTTCTTTGTACTTCTTTCTTTTTCGCAATATATCTCATGCGGCACAGCACTTTCATTCTTTATCTCTCTGTAGGCTTCTTTTTGCATATCTATGCGTTTCTCTCTCAATTTAATCGAATTGTTTTGTTTTATTTATAAATCTCTCGTTTCTTTTAAATTCTGTCTCTCTTATTTTCTTCTCTTTGTCTCTATCTTTCTCTCAGCTTCTTTTTGTATTATTCAGTACATATTTCTCTTTTTTCTCGATAATTTTCAGTCAGTTGCTCTGATTCTTTTTCTCTCCGTTCTCCACCCTCTTTTCCTCAATCTCCTCTTAAACTTTATTTCTCTCGTTTTCTTTCTCTCTTTCTCTCTCTCTCTCTCTCTCTTACTTCCAATTTTCATCTCTGTACTTTTTTCTTAACCTTTCTCCCTCGTCTTTTCATGATTTCAATTTTTATTTGTTCAACGTTTTCGGGAAGTTTTTTCTTTCTTTATCGATGTTTTTTTTCTTTTATCTTTTCCCTTTTCTCTCTCTCACTTTCCGTAATAGGGAAATTTAAGTATTATTACTATTATTATTAATGATCTCTGTTGATTTTGGATGCAAAAATGGAGAATGAGAAAACAAAATCTGTAAACCGTATTTTTACGTCAATTGACTCATTCTATTTCATTCCCCGCGGGAAATTTGAGACCCGAATCTAAAAAACGAAAAAAAAGAAAAAAAAACACACAAACCTCTTACGCGCCTGTTTTCTTAGAATCAAACATTAACTATTTCGCTCAAAGAAGATTTCGTATTCATTCCACAGTAAAAACCATTTATTTATTTTTTGTAATTTATTTCAAATTTACATACGTCACATAGAGGTTGGCACCACTTTTACATGTATGAAAATGTACAAATTAGTGTAAAAAATGAGTGTCTCGTTCTAATATCCATGTATAGATTTAATAAAAAAAAATTCGATTTGTATCATAGCTTTTAATTACAATATAAAACAAACAGGCAACTGCCAAAATCATTGAACTGGTGATTTTTCTAAATATCTAAATTCAACCATTTGGCGCTACATTGTATCAATTTAGAATTAATTATTAAAACCTTGGTGCATCTTATTTTAGTGTTAACAGTCTAAAAATTAGAATCGGCAATCGGGTTTCAAAATCTGGCTGAAATAGTCGGTATTGTCTTGGGAAATTCATGTATTGATTTGCCCCTGAACTAGGGAGAAATAGGAGACTTACCAAGTTCCTCGGTTATGTAGAAATTAATAAACATTTCATCAGCCTCTGTGCCATCGTGAAGAAGTAAGATAATAATAATATTTATAATAATAATAATAATAATAATAATAATAATAATAATAATAATATTGAGAGTAATAATATAATAACAATATTGATGATAATGATGATGATAATAATTATAATAATAATGATGATGTTAATAATAATAAGGGTAACAACAATGACAATAATAACGATGACGATAATGATGAGAATGATAATAATAATGATGAAAATAGTAATGATGATGGTGATAATAATAATGATGACGATGCTGCTCATGAAGAAGATGATGATGATAATGATGCTAATAATAATGATGATAATATTAATGATGATTTTAATAATGATAAAGGTGGTGATAATGATAATAAAAATGATGCTGATGATGATGATGACAATGATGGTAATAATAATGATAATAATAACATAAATGATAATGAAGAAGATGACGATGATGATACTAAGGAAAATTATTAAGAAAATAATAATACTGATGAGCTGATGATAATGATGTTAATAATGATTTCATCATTATTATAAATAATGATGATGATAATGATGATGATACTAATAAAAATTACGAAGATAATAATAATAATAATAATAATAATAATAATAATAATAATAACAATAATGCTGATGATGATTATGATGTTAAAGTGATAATTGTTATGGTGCCCTTCTACGTGGAATGGACTCTTCCTCTTGCTATAAATACTAACCGGTGTGACTTCCGGGGATGCAGTCAGGACGCAACTGTGACACAGTCGTAAGACAGTTGTGAGACAGTCAATACGCAGCGTAATATACCGTTCGGACTTACACTTCTATTTTGCTGATTACTAACACTTATTATTGTATATATTGTTCTGTTATTCTTATACACTGTTTGAACCTACCTTCTTGTTTCCGTGTCTTACTTCCGGGCTCAAACAAGCCACAACAACAACAAAGATTTTGCCACAACATTATAATTGTAATAGTGCTATAAAAATAAAACTACAACACATATCAATCAGGCACGTAATATAATGTCCCTACCAGATAATTTTCTCGTTATTTTAGTCCATGAGTATCTAGTTGGCTAGTTTTAGACACTGAACAACCAGTCTGCCTGCACTTATGAGGGGATTGTTTTCGAATTAATAAAAAAGGGTGGAAGAATTCTCGAGTAGTCAATAGCCAGCTAACTAGAGGCGGTGTCTCAATAAAACCTGGAGAAGACAACGGGAATCTAATCCACTATTAAACCCAATATTACTCATGGATATGTCCAAACACATTATAAACCCTAACGGAGTGAAGGTGGTTAAGTCTAAAGGAACTAACTCCTCGCCTGGTAAGGGGTGACATGTGCAACAGGTGGCTAAATAGACAAGGACGCATTTCCAAAGCTAGGCAGTGTATTAAGAGACAAAAACATTTCGTCGGAAACAAAAAAAGAGGACTGCACTGTTGCGTGATATCTGTCCTCCGATATGGCAGCGAATGCTAGACAATCTCCTCAAAGATGAAGGAAATTCTTAAAAGCAACAGAAATGCGGTTCTACAGAAGGATGCTGAGTATATCATGGACTGAACATATGAGCAACAACAAGGTTTTGAAAATAATGTAATCAAATTGAAAACTTATAGTAAACATCAGGTAGAGGCAGCTGAAGTTTCTGAGACACATAATGAGGAAAGAAGACTTGGTGGCTCTAATACTCACGGATAGCGGGAAAGAGAGATAGAGGACTCAACGCGAGACATATTTGATGAGCTTAAGGAAGTGGATGGCGGAGCAGGGTTTAGAAGAGATACCATCGGAAAAGTTTAAAAGCAACAAGGGATAGGTGTACATGGAGGCCTATGATCACTTCAGTCCTGAATGGACACGGCGCATAAAATCATTGCTGAAACATTAAGTGACCGCCATCACAAAGCCTTGTGTCAGATGAAACCCAATTTTTTAAATATCTTCGTAAATTTGAATAAAGCTTACATTTTCCCAATTATTACAGCAAACAATTGCGCACTAAACTTGAATGATTATTTACACTCAGCAAAGAATGTCTGCGAGAGAATAAAAGAACCATGATTGACAATTTCCTGGGATTCGCACTAAAAGTTAAAAAAAAAAATGAAACATCTAATACGTATTTACTGCAGTAGACATCGCCTAAAAACATTAATTTTTATAATTTTCAGAGCAATTGTCTGAATACTTTTAAGCTGTTCAATATGAAACGAATGGTTTTGATTTTCTTTGTCACTTGTTCGATAACAATTTTCTATCCTTATAAAAATTTCATAGCACATATTTTAGATAACTATTTAAATGCCTTTCAACTTACGATTTTCAAAATATTCACAGGTTTAAGTAGAACCACAATGGAGTCAACGCTGCAAGAAATATAATTTACTTATTTCAGGAAAATATTTTTGTATCTCTATCGCCATAAATTCACTTCTTTCTATTCATTGCACCTACAATCTACTACCTCTCTCTCTCTCTCTTTCTCTCTCTCTCTCTCATCTTCATTATCATTATCTGCCTTGGTTTACGGCCATATGACGCTGAAACACCGTTCTCGTACAATTACTAAAGTTAAGCAACGTTCAGCATAGTCAGTACCTTGAATCTAGTCTGCAACAAATGGCGGCCGCTTAGAAATACCAAATGTTATAAGCCTAGATTTGCGGGTGCTGTAATGGATAACGGTTCCGAATTGGAAATCAGAGAGTCGATTTTTAATCCCAATCGGCTTCAATCTATTCAATTCCCTGCAAATAACTTTATGAAAAGGTATCTCCCCTAGCTATGGGTCAATTGGTAAGACTTTTATCAGTAATTCTATTAGTATTTCCCCAAAATATCACTGCCTGTAAAGGTTGATAAACCGTAAAAACTATTTATCTATAATCTTTACTTCATATATATATATATATATATATATATATATATATATATATATATAGTCATCCGCAGACAGATCTGTTTCACTGTATCACAGCTCATCAGTACGTTTAGACTCCGATTGCTTTTAACCCAGGATTGAAACCCGGCGAGAATTGGCATCAGTCTGCGATTCTACCTCTGGGCTATGGGCGTTCGGTAGAAGGAGGCATACCTTTTTAGCGTGTATATTGTCATTATACCCGCCCAATAGCCAGAGTGCTCTAATCCATTACTGAATGAGCGATGCGTACAAACCAGAGTAGCTAGTGTTTTTCAAAGTCTACCATTCTTCCAGAGTACTCAATCAGGATGTGAGAGCGTAAATCATATATATATATATATATATATAATTTGAATATTTATAATAAAAATTCTTCCTTAGTCTTCCACGTATGAGGGTCCAGCTGCTCTGTTCTTAATATCTGACAGCCAGACTATTGGCATGTATTACTTGGTTATAGTGGTGAAGACTTTTACTGAACGAAGGTAAGTTTTGCGGAAGAACCGATTAGAAAACTGCTGCAGATAGCATGCCACAAAATCTCCAGCCCACCGTCTTCATGTTCTGAATTCAAAATTTTCTCTTTCTTATAACTGGTTGCACACCTTAGATTGAAAGCAACACTTTTATCCATTTAATCCAGAGCTAGTGCGAGATGAACAGAGAGATAAATTTCCCCATGGTATTTGTTCATGAACAAATATATCGAACACGACTGGAATTCAAACTGGTCTCTTAAAAGTCATTCCTAGTGAGATATACATGCTCGCGTGTGTCCTTACCCGCCTAAGCACACACACACGTATCCACAACATCCATATAACAACAGAAATCAATACCTTTAAACATCTTCATAAAGCGTCTAGTATTCATGGTTATTTAAAGAACAAACCCATACAGTCGAAATAGATAGATAGATAGATAGATAGATAGATAGATAGATAGATAGATAGATAGATAGATAGGCACAGACAGATGCATGCGGATGTTGACCTCTTTAAGATCAAGACGAAAGATCATCTCTCATTGAAGAATACATTCGAATTAGCGAACCATAGGAATACGACATGAAATATAAAGTCTGACAACGACTTCATATAACTCACAAAGTAATAAAGCTTGAAATAACAAAATATTAAATCCAAAATTGATTTCTAATGTCATTAGTATAAACCCTGAAAATAACGATCCAATGAAGACAACTCATTCATGAAAAAAGATGCAGCTATCTCTAAGAACTCTAAAAACGTCTACCAGACAATACATCAATTTTCAGTGCTGAAGCTAAATCCATAAACTTTGCTTTAGGCCTCATCCTCGAACTTAACCTCAACATATATTTTCAGACTCATTATCAGAGCTTATGGCACTAAAAACAAAAATCTAAATAACTCTCTAATCATCAATCTCCTACAAAGAATCAATCTCATCACCAAAACCAAAAACATTATCTTATGCTGGATTCCCAGCCACATTTGGTCTCAAAGGAAACG
This sequence comes from Ascarosepion bandense, assembly GCA_037127315.1. Classification (NCBI taxonomy): domain Eukaryota; kingdom Metazoa; phylum Mollusca; class Cephalopoda; order Sepiida; family Sepiidae; genus Ascarosepion; species Ascarosepion bandense. The sequence goes on from JBBBDQ010000479.1 coordinate 455,296, forward strand.
AAAAAGTAGACATAGCAGCTAAAAGATCATTAAACCTCAACATTAGTGATATAAAAATACCCCATACAGATTACAAACCTCTAATCAAGAACTTTATTACAACCAAATGGCAAGAGTTGTGGAACTCCTGCAAAAATAACAAACTCTACAAAATTAAACCCATCCTCAAAGAATGGATAGAAATTAAAATTTACAATAAGAAAATGTCAAGAAGAGATGTAGTAATGAATAGACTTCAAATAGGCCACTCCCCTGTCACACATTCACACCTACTAAAAAGTGTAGAGGCACCAATTTGCATTCCATGTCAGGTGCTCTACACAGTAAAACATATACTAACAAGCTGCATAAATCTTGAACAAATGCGATAAAGATACTATCAAGAAAACAATCCAAAAGACATCTTCAACAAAGCTGACCCAAATGACAGTTTAGAATTTCTAAAAGCAACAAATATAACAAAATATATTTGCAAAAGAAGATAGCATATAACCATCAAACATCAAATCACAACACTTCTACTTATATCTCGACAGCAATACTAACAAAAATCAACAAGCACTAAACAATAACCAAACAAATTATTCGGAATTAAATGACCTAAAAGGATAGATATGCTAGTAAAACAAACAATTAAACTAAACTAAACTAAGGTATTTTTATATCTATGCCTTAAGTGTAAATTCACAAGTGATGCCATCCGACGTGAGTGAATCTAGTAAACAACAATTGGTGACGTCCTGCGTGGGTCTATCTCATCAGCAACAAGTGATGACGTTGACTTAGGTGAATCTGGTTAAGAGGAAGTGATACTGTCCAACCGGAGGTGAATATAGTGAGCAACAAGTGGTGACGTCCAACGTGGTTGAATCTGGTAAGTAACAAGTGGTAACGTCCAACGTGGTTGAATCTGGTAAGTAACAAGTGGTAACGTCCAACGTGGTTGAATCTGGTAAGTAACAAGTGGTAACGTCCAATGTGGTTGAATCTGGTAAGTAACAAGTGATAATGTCCAACGTGGGTAAACTATCATGCACCAAAAATAAATCAATATCTTTCTCTATATCTATATCTCTACATTCACAAGTGGTGCAATCTGATGTGGGTGAATCTGGTCAGCAAGAAGTGGTGACGTCCGACGTAGGTCTATCTGGTCAACAACAAGTGGAGACGTCTGACAGAAGGTGAATCTACTGAGCAACAAGTGGTGACGTCCTACGTGGGTGAATCTGGTGAGCAGCAAGTGGTGTCGTTCGACGTGGGTGAATCTGGATGAGCAGCAAGTGGTGACGTCCAGCGTAGGCGAATCTGGTCAGCAACTATTTGTGAAGTCCGACATTGGTGAATCTAGTTTGCAACAAGTGGTGAGGTCCAACGAGAGGTGAATCTAGTGAGCAACAAGAGGTGATGTCCGACGTGGATGAATCTGGTTAGTATTACGCGGTGACATCCGAAGTAGGTGAATCTGGTGAGCAACAAGTGGTGACGTCCAGCGTAGGTGAAATTGGTCACCAACTATTTGTGAAGTTCGATGTGAATGAATCTGGTCTGCAACAAGTGGTGACTCCCGACGCAAATAAATTAACCGAAGAAGTAATAAAACCGCAAATTTTATTTTCAAGCAAAACAAGTGCCAAAAAGATGCCTACACATGACGATGCTATAGAGAACACTTTTAATTCATTGGTGGTTTATAACGTCTATGATTCAACTCCACGTATGCAAAAAAACAAAAGAAAAACTGGTTTCCAAGCTTATGGTGTCCGCTCACAGAAAATTACATTCTCGAACGTGATGAAAGATTTACCTCCAGACGTGGTGAATAAAGTAGCGGATTCTCAGACTTCTTCTTAAAAACGGCAACATAATTGATCTAGTGAGGTCCGCTTGCCCACCATTGTACCAGGTCATGAGGAAAGCCTGATAACTACTGCAGGACGTCTCAAGATAAATATGCCAATCATTGCACCACGTCTGAAGAAAAGCTTGTTAACCATTGCACCCCGTCTCCAGACACGCTTTCTAAACATTGCACGACATCAAAATGCCCAACTATAGTAAACATCAATATATACAGCGTGGTCTAAAGTAGGTAGACAGTAGATGGAACAGATTTGTGTATCAGTTATATCGGTTTTCATTATGACTATGGCATTTGTGCTATATTAGTCTAAATTTTATAACTAAACTTATCTAAATTTAATCTGTTTTCAGATAATTCAGAGAATTTATAATGGCAAATCATTTAAATACTGATAAAAGAAAATGGTTTTTAAAAGATAATTGGAAATCTCAAAATCCTGAAACTGTTAAAGAAATGGGTTGAAACACTTGCAAACCCCAAAGAGACAAACCATCTACTGCATTCGTGACAAATTCGATGCTACTGTCTCGATTTGTAATGATACAAAAACTGTTAGACCCAAAACAGTATGCATAGAGGATCATAAGCAAAATTGTGCCGAAGCCTTTTTTCACTGTCAAAAAAAGTTCATCAAATGAGCCTATTTGTAATTGAGCATTTCACGTGCCTCTATTATTCAGATCCTGAAATCTATTGGGTTGAAGCTAATTCGTGGTTTATTGGAGGTTGACCCAGACAGGAGGTTGCAATGATACCGCTGAATGAAACTGAAGAAAATGAAATAATTTTAGAAAACATTATGTGCACCGATGAAGCATCCTTCAAACCATCCAACCGTATTAACAGTCATAATTGTATTTACTGGAACATTGAGAACATGGATTAAACATTATATTTCAAATTCCTGTCTTTCAGGATCAATGTCTTTTGATAGAACACTCACAGACGATAAGTATCTCAACATTCTAAAACAGTTAAAACAACAGCTTAATTAACATGATCTTTATTCCTAACAAGATGGGACCCTTTCACATTATTCAAGATCAGTCTGTGAGTGTCTTGGTGAAACAATTCCTGAGAGATGGAATGACCAAAATAGTCTGATTGACTAGCCTTTATTTGACTTGACTTCAGTGTGTTTCTTCTTTTAGAGAGTAATCAAGAACAAAGTTTATAGTAAAACAAAACAAAAAAAACAAAAAAGAAACGAGTATTGGTGAGTAGGAAAATTGTATAAGAGATGCATTAAAAAATTAAAACCAAAAGTGACTTATGCAAATTTGTTTGTCGAAGCGTGATGGGTAGACTTCAAAGCTGTGTAAATTGTAATAGCACCTGTGTTGATAAAACTTAATCGCTTTTGTTTTATTGCGCAAAATAAAATTTAATAGTCAAGTTAATAATTGCATTAGTAAACCATAATTGTTTATTTAATCTCAAAGGAAATGTTATCATTTACTGTCCACCTACTTTTAAACCACCCTATTCAATTTCAAGACTAGTCTGTTTCGCTTCAGTTTCGTGGGGAAATGACGGATGTGTAACTTTGCAGCACTGCCAGATATAAGTTAAATAATATGGCAGACGAGGTTTTCTGACCTTAGCTGAAAGCCCGTTTACAAACGCACAAAAATGAATTCAAAACAGCAGGAAAGAAAACACGAAACTACACTCCCGTTTCTCTCATGGAGCAAGATGATAAAGGAAAATATGCTGAATTAATATTACATACTAGATTACTAGGATGTGCGTTGTGGCGCAGTGGATATCGGCTAGGAACGAGAAATCCAGTTGAATTCCCTGCATTCACTTACGCACAAATACTCTTGGGAAAGGTATTAATCCGTCTCTTCCCTCCAGTTAAGGGTTAAATAATAGGACAGATTGGGTTCTATAGCTTTGGTCGGCAACCAGTCTACCGCAGAAAGCAATGACAACCTACTGCGGGATAATCTTCTGCCCAGTCAGTCATGTCTCTTTCGAGACATGATCGCCCAAGCGTGTATCACGTATGGCACTTAACTGACTGACTACATTACTACGTTTCTGAATGAATATTACATTTGAGTCAGTTAAGTGCCATACGTGATACACGCTTCGGGCCATCATATGCAGAGGAAATTTGGGTATTACCTGCATTCCCGAAGAGTTGTTTCTTGTGTGGATTCGGTTTGCCACACAGGTGGTAGAATTTAGTTTCGATGGTACTATGTATGTTCAAACGGACGGGGTTGTGATGGGTAGTTTGGTCCTGTTCTGTCCAATATTTTTGTGGGTCTCTATGAGCCATTATTTGAGAAAATCAACAAACTTTTGATCGACAAAAGGTATGTTGATGATACGTTCGCCTTATTTGAAAATGCTAGTGATGGCGAAAATATTTTGATATTTTTTAATTCCCTTCATCCATCCCTTAAGTTTTCCATGGAAGTAGAGAAGGATGGGTCGCTTCCCTTTTAAATGTCTTGGTTCAACGGAGAGACGAGGTCTTCGACACTATTGTGTTTCGTAAACCCAATTTCACTGATTTATATACCAGTTAGAATTCTTTCGTTCCAAAGTCCCGCAAGATTGGTTTGACTGAGACTCTTGTACACCGTGCTTTAATGATTTGTTCTCCTAGATTATGAGACGGTGAACTTGTAAATCTACACAGTATTTTTGAGACAAATGGGTATCCCTCAAACACAATTAAACAAGTCATTGCTAAGAAGATCAGACGGTTTAAGGAACCAGTTGTTTTGGGACCTAGTCGTTGTTCCATTTACCTAAAGGTGCCTTGGCTTGGTAGGTGTCAGGTCATCTAAACTTATTTTATAAATGGAACTTTGTCTCTGTGTGTATGTGTGTGTGTCTGTGTGTCTGTGTGTGTGTGTTCGTTACCTATAGACTCCGAAACGGCTGAATCGATTTTCTTGGAAATTTACAAAGTTGTACTATAAGCGTCTGCGAGTGTTGTTAGCTAGGTTTTGTGCCGAGGTACCCCCAATAAATATCGCAAATCGATAATCGAAAAAATCGGGTTATAGAAGGAGTCGTCCGATTTTAATCAAATTTGATACACTCATAGACAAAGACATAAGAAACGATATTCAGAAGTTTCAAGTGTGCAGTTCTTATAATAGTGCAGAAAATTGATTATATATATATATATATATATATATATATATATATATATATAAGGCAAGATATTTCTGTGTGTGTCTGTTTATCTGTCTGTATGTCCTTTATACAAATCCACAATTTTTTTCCGATTCTCACCAAACTTCACACAAATATTCTTTAGTCTGAGCTCCAGGACCATGGATTAGTTTTAAAGCTTTCATTACACCCGAGCATCGCCGGGCTATACTGCTAGTTACTAATAAAGTCTCGGCTTGTATTTCGTCTTGTTTCTTTACCGTAAAACTACGGTATTTTTCAGACTAAAACCGTGTTCCCCTGTTTTTCGAAAGATAAGCTGTCCTATCTATGCAGAAATTCGTTCATATACAAGTTTAAATGGCGCTGCGATGCAGTATATATAGGACGGACTAATTTTGGATTGGAAACACGCGTCTCACATGCCCCCGCATATATTTGTTCCAATAATCCTGGACTTAGTACAAGACTTAATCAGGCCGTCCAGGAGTCGGCCGTTGGTCAACACTTTCATCACATCATGGGCCATCATATCTCAAAAGAGACATGACTGACTGAAGAGAAAAAAATTCCAGAGTAGGTTGCCATTACTTTCTGCAGTAGACTTGTTGCCAACCAACACTACAGAATTTAATCTGTCTATTTAACCCATAGCTGGAGGGAGAAAAGACATATTAATACATTTCTCATAGCTGATTGCGCGTATGTATACGTTTACAAATGTGAAAATAAAAAAAAAATATAAGATATACATAGATCCTAATAAAACTTATTAATTCTTATAAATTATTCCACAGACCAGAAAGCAATTATAAACAATAACACAGAGGTTTTCCTTTCTAATAAATCTCAAAAGTATCAATCGCTTTCACAATGGATAGTCAAACTAACCAAATAAAGTCCCCACCGGCTGATGCTTTCTTGCTCATCTTTTATCAATATTAACTCCGGTTGAAGGATCAAATTGAAGGGAATCAGTAGATGGTCGCTGGGGAAAGACATTCAGATGTGAGAATCGATAAAATGTTCTTGGTTCCATCGAATCCAACGTCGCCATCAATATGTCGCTAAAAGTAAAATCTATGTATGTTACCGAAAATAATACAAATGTGGGAAGATGAAATACAAAAATGAGTTTTACTGTTAATTATATTCTGTAAAATTCGACTCAACACGAAAATACTCATAATTTGGTTCTTTTAAAATGAGGGCATTATATACAACAAGATATTCATGGTGTAACAAACGGTCAGAATTGCAATTGCAAAAGGTCTGTAGGCTACATCACGTTCAATCACCGGTACGATTGCCGAAGTTGAACAACGTCTAACCTAGACAAGCGACCACTAGGGAATAAGAGTTGCTACAAGCTTGGATGTGCTGGTGTGTAATAGATAAGGGCACGGAATTATTAATCGGCGAGCCAAGTTCAAATTCAGGTCGAGTTTGTTATATTTACTTATTTTCAAATACTCTTGAGATGAATCCAACTCTTCTTCGCAAAGTTATTACTAGGAGTTGCATAACTAAACTATTAATATCCCCACCCCTAGAAAAAACTAAAAAAGACGTTTTAGTTTTCTATCACTTCCAAATGGTTAATAAGCATTGGAAAACGAATCAATTAATCTATATTTCAAAAGTTACTCGTTCCATGGGAAAAATGCATTTTAGCTTGAATTTCGTGTTTGCGTAAATTATATTTTTGCCGCATTAAGAAATTGAAAGAAAGTGTTTCTTTCTTTTACCCTCGGAATAAGTTTTGCTAATTTCATTAAAATTTCTTTCTTTTTTGTTATTTTGTGTTTATTGCAAAAACAAACGTTTTAGTGCAAAATTCGCTAAAGAAAATGTTTGGTTTGGTTTGTTTAAAGGCATATCAACTCCGTACGAGTTATTCAATGATGAAATTTAATTTTCTTAAAAGATTTGGTAATTTATTTTTCAGATATATATATATTGTTGGTAATTTTTCTCTTCCTTTTTAAATAGCGCATTGCTGTTAATACTTTTACTATAAAAGTTATTGCATTCTTACTATGAAAATATTGTTTTATACTATCGTAATGTTTTGATACAAGTTTAAGTGTTTACTATTTGACCATGGCTGTAACCCTAACAGGTGCTACCACCCCGGGTTAGGATGGACCTGAAAACAATAGCAATTATGAGGTGGATTCACTCTCCTCAACACTTTGCAACCAACACCCTTGCTGCGGGAGGCAGTTAATCGTCATACCCAGGACGACTAAATTTATCTTTATTTTTAATTAAAGATTTTTTTTCTCTTATCTATGAAATTTTGATTCATAAATTCCAAGTACAAGTGTTTGCTTAATCTGTATTTCTGCTTTCTAATATATAAAAAATAGGAGGTCTGGTAAAAAAAATATATCGGAACTAGTGCTATAAAAATAAAAATACAACACATATCAATCAGGCACGTAATCTCCTCCGAAATACTCCCTGCTGAAGCCACAAACTTTATCCGGCGCAGTTACCATACCATTACTTCTTTTTCGGGATAACAAGCAGCTGCCTCCTTGCATATCTTTGGATTCCCGCGGTGTCCTGAAATCTCGTTTCTTTCAAGTGTGATTTCATTTTTGGGAAAAGGAAAAATTCGCAATATGTCTGGTATGACCCGTGCTATATGCGCAACTTAGAATGGGCTGCTACGATAGTAATAATCCCTGGACAAATGGAAGTAAAAGTCAAGAAGATGCACTTCTAAACCCAATCTATCTCATATGTGACACAAGGCTGAAAGTAAAGAGCATAATACCACGTCGAAGGACCCAAAATCTAGTAGACTAATTCTGTGTAAATGAATGACAAAATGGGGGAAATTCTCTGAGGCAATTTTGTTCTTTAAAAAAACTTTAGATTAATGTTTTCTTATTGATGGAATCATATATGTACAGAGGAGGTAAACAAAATTTTTTAAAAAGTTTTGGTTTTGATTGTATATTGTGAAAAAAACATAAAAGTTGATATAAAAACTATATAATGTTGGATGAATATTCACCGTGGAAAACTCAGAAATTAGTGTACTTTCCGTATATTTTCGCTTTAGTAAATAACAGTCTCTTTTTATTAAAAATGCATACTTGGTGTAGAAATGATGGTCAGATTTACGACGATGAACGACTAAGTGTGTTGTTTCGTAAAAGATCAAATTTTGTCTCCATGTATTCTTGCTACGCATTTATAATATATTGGCTGAGATTAGTAAATTGCAGACATTTTATATTTTCGTGTTTGCGAGTTGTCTGTTTTTGATTTTGTAAACTGCAAAGTATAGTAGGGTCAGTTGGGCACCGTCTGTCAGATAAAGATCACCATGACGCAATTCACTCCACCAGAAATTTGGAAACCGCATTCTGTACTCTTTACCGTTCGCACCGGAACCTCCAAGACGAACATTTCAGAATGTTTGGGTGTCAATCTGAGGAGAGTGAAGTGGATTCAGAAAGAGTTAGATGATATATCTAGTCAATATCATGTTGTCTGCAGTGATCACTAGTGGTAGCCGTGGTCTGCTTTTATTCATTTTTCCTCAGAGACTTAACAAGGAAAACTACCTGCTCTGGGTCAAGAAGCTAGCTGTAAGAAGACCCTATCTCTTGCATGAAGACTCTGCTCCATGCCACACAAGCAGGGGAACTCAATCATGGTTGTCGGATAATTTCCGTGACCACATTTCCACTCACATTTGGTCTCTTATCTTCCCAGGCTGCAACCCCCTTGATTATTATGTGTCACGCGCAATGGAGCTGGAGGCCAACAAAATTACTCGCAATGCCTGAGATGAACTGAAGGCAAGGAAATTTCGCAACATTCACCAATTTAAGCCGCCCAGAAGAGATGGCTGTATATTAAAACTAAGTGCGACTTTATTGAATAAATTTATTCTTCAGAAATTTCAAGGTATTTCTGTGTAATTTTTGTAAATATATCTGTTAAAATGAGATGTCAGTGTTTTCATTGTAGGGTAATTTAGACGAAATTTCATCCATTGCACATTGCACATTGCACCCTCCTATATATATATATATATATATATATATATATATATATATATATATATATATATAATTTAAAAAATAATTTTGATTAATTCCAATTTGTAATACATATTTCACCGCATCCTGATACTATTATTGCAACTCGTCAGACCCAAATGCTACAACAGTTGATCCTCAAATATCCCCCCACAAAAATTATTTTACACAGACGCTCACATCTCCATATTTAGAATAGACATTTGTAACGGTTATTTACGAAAAATGTCTCGCTCATTCAAAAAAGAACCCCAAAGAACAGAAAAAAGCAAGGATAAAGAAAAAATAGATGATTGATGAATGGAAAGAAGAGAAACAAGAGAAAAAACAGAAACAATTAAGAGAAGAAAATGAGAAAAGAAAAAAGAAAAAAGAAAAAGAAAAGACAAAGAAATACAATAACAAGAAAATAAACAGTATCCAGAGAAATAAACGTTAATTCCATGTATCGTAATAGCGTATCTAACGCCCGTCTACTTTCTTAGAAAAACCTGACGTGGAAAATCAGGATGCGGTGAAATATGTATTCATGTAAATATGTATTAACCATTGTAATTAATCAAAAATCTTTTCTAAATTATATTACTCTGTTAAATTAAATAAATGAATTTAACATTAAGTACTTTTGAGTTCGTCTCTACCGGAATTTACCTGGATAGTATACCAAGTGTGCTATGTTATATATATATATATATATATATATATATAGAGAGAGAGAGAGAGAGAGAGAGAGAGAGAGAGTAAGAAAGAGAGAAAAAGATGATAATGAAATTAAACATGGAGTACGCTCGTTGTACTTTTGTTCGGAAACGCTAGAGGCAGTATCTTCATTGATAAGATGTAAGTACCATTCAAACTTCTTCCCGCGCATTGTTGCAATGTTGAACCGGCGGGGTTTAACGGTTCCCTTCCCGACATATTCGGAAAAATCTATGCTTTTTATTTTTACTCCGATTCCAGTTGAGTTCATTATATTTACATACGCGGAAATGGAAAGATATGAATCCACTTCTCCCACTGTTATTTAGTACGCTGGTATCCCCCAGGGCCCTATCCTAGGCGCAACGCTCTTTCTGATCTTCATAAATGATCTCCCAGACGTGATCAAATCCCAAATACAAATCTACACAGATGACACCACAATTTACTCCCGCATCAGTAAAAGAATTCAAAGAGGCGGACAAACATAACCTCGCTGCTGATCTTGAGAAAGATCTACACTCAGTGGTGGACTGGGGTAAGAAGTGGTTTGTCAATTTTAATGCTTCAAAAACGAAACTGCTGTCAACCATCACAGGCAACCTCGCCTGCCCCCATAAGCATAAACCAAGCAAGCCTCCCTGAGAGCAGTATACTGCGCTTACTCAGCCTTACCCTATCTTCCGACCTCAAGTGGAATAATTACACTGAGTCAATAGCTAAATCCACTGCTAGGAAAGTTGGGTCACTGTGTTGGGTTAGAAGGTTTTTCCACCTAAATTCATCTTATACATATATAAATCAGCCATCCGTCCGTCCATAGAATACTGCTGTCATATATGACCAGGCGCCTCTGCTGTTCATTTCAGTGTTCTAGATAGGCTCCAAAAAAGAATCTGTAATGGAATAGGTCCCGACTTGGCAGCTCGACTTCAGCCACTTTCTCACCGTCGGAATATGGCAATTCTATAAATGGCTTCTGCTCCGACAAACTTAAGTCACTGGTACCCCCACCACAAGAATTTACTCGTGCATCCAGAATGGCAACTGGGTCCCACAATTTTACAGTTAGATCAACCAAATGCAACCGACAATCCTACTCACACAGCTTCTTTTCTCGCACTTCCAGCCTGTGGAACTCCCTTCCATATAAATTGCTTTCCTGACGGCTACAACCTCTAAAAATTTAAACGCAATGTCAATACACATCTCTTATCCACTTGACTCCAGTTCTTTCTATATCACTCTGTATATACTGTTCTTTTCCTTTCTCTCTACCTTCGCAACTGTCTTCACACCCGTGTTCCTATCCTTCTCATACCCTTTCTCTGACACCCCCTGCAACTGGCTTCGTCTTTCTCTTCACTCTCCTCCTGACTAAACTTTACTCTTATGTAGTCACCTGTGCATCAGTGGCGGTACCGCCTTGCTTGGGGGAAAAAGATTAAAAAGCGTAAGAACTGCAAAAAATATGTATATTTCAGTATTAAAAACTCATAATATGCTACTATATCAACTAGCAACTAATAGACAACCAAGTGAATTCAAAATAGGTTAGTTGAGCAAATAGAAAGTCCACATATCTCTGACGAAACTATAACAGTAACATCTCGAGTGTTAAGAGTCGATGTCTGTTGCTCAATCTACAAACTTGACATATACACAAATTAACGCAAGTTCACCGCAGAAAAAGAGCTTCTTACTACAGAAACCCAAAAAGCAACGTCTAGCATTTCTGATCTGATGCTAACCTCCCAAAGCAAATTGGTATGGCGTAGCCAGAAGCTGAGTAGAGTATTGAGAGACAAGAAAATTTTGCTGGAAACAAAAAGGAGAATATTGTATTGTTATTGTTTTGGATTCCGGGTGAGAAAAAGCACAAAATAAAAAAAAAACAGATATGGAAACAGAAAATGTAACTGGAGCACGATTTAGTTAATTCAGGAATACTATTTATAGAAATAAATATATACAGATTTGAAGTTAAATAGTGTGTACAAGGTAACAGATTCTAGATCCAACCAACTCCAACTAACTCTGCACCAACTTACAACTCAACCAAACTCTCAACTGACCAACTGCCTTTCTCTCTATAGACAGTATTATATGTACACTCGAGTCTATTATTATGTACAAAGGGACGATTTCACAATAGTTATGCTACCTCTTTTTTCAATATGGCCGTGAATGCTCGACAATCTCACCAAAGATGAAGGCAAGAACAGAAGCAACTGAAATGTCAATGTACAGAAGGGTGCTGAGGATACTGACCAAACATGTGCGCAACGATGAGGATGGAAACGAAAAAGAATTTACCAGAAAAAGAGAGTTGAAGTTCCTGGTATATGCAATGAGGAGGGAGAGCACAGAGAATCTAATACCAACAGGTTAGATAGGGGGAAAGAAAGAGACAGGGGAAATTAACGCATGGCATACTTGATGGGCTTGAGAAAATAGATGACAGAGCGGGGTTTAAGAGGGGTAAGAGGAGAAAGAGTTTTAAGAGCTACCAAGGATAGGGAGATGTGGAAGGCTATGATTGCCTATGTCTTGAAGAAACGCGGAACATAGAAGAAGAAGAAGATCTGATACGTCAGTATGAGCTCTAGGCTTAACTGGCACGTAAATTAATGATAATACTAACACGATGGAAACTGAGTTTCAAACAATCTCAGGGGATTGAATTGCAAACAACCTTAATCAACTACCTATACATGTCCCTATGAGTTTGTCTTTACTTCAAAGGTCTCTTTATTAGTAAATAACCAAGCTGTTAACTGACAGGATGACTTTTATATTTGTGGCTACCACTGCAATTATCAGTATGATTTACGTTGGCAAATCAGTAGATTTTAATGTGATTCAAATATAATCGCCGTAGCTTCCGCGAGAAAAGAACAATGTACTGTGGAATACACATCTGAACCAAAAGCTATTATGTCGTTTGCACTTAAAGCGGATTTAAAGTCCATCAACGGGCTACATACTCGGAGGGAAGCAATGGGTTCGGCTGAAAGAGACTGGGGAGTAATGTTGGATCCATTAGAGCGATAAACGCCTTCAGAGAATGACCGTCAATGGCCGATGTCAGTACGAGAAGACGGAGTGAACATTAACGGCGAGAACGTGATTTGAATGTGAACAAAAGCTGTACAGTCTCTGGTGGATTACTGCGACGATTTTGAGTTGAGAAAATAGAAAAATATAAAAGATGGAGTTTGCATTACTGTAAAGTAAATTCACGTTTTGCATCTTGAATCTGGACAAGAAAAATATGAGATAGGAAAAGAAAAAAAACGAGAATGTATTAATGCATGCATTGCCTAAACAGAGAGTGTATGGGTGTATTTTAATATATAAATATAAATGTCGCACATTGAGTGCTCATGTTAATAAAACAGTGCACGATGTATAAGAATAGAGCTACGATTCATAATACATTAATATTAAAAGTATACATTCTTATACTATATTTATACTAATAAATAAATATAAATATTTCACTGAGTTTCCATGCAATTGTCAGGTGCTGTTTTCAGTCAGATTTGTGCTACCAAGGTGAAAAAATATTATATATATGTATATATATATTTCATTTAACAATATAGACATATTGTGTCTACTTATTTTTAAACTGATGCTTTGCAGGTGTCTAATCAATTCCTTGATGTCAATATGAAATAAAAACTAATTTGAAAACTGTAAAGGATCAGTATAAAAATAAGCAGTCAAATGATGTCAATATTATTCAATAAAACATATTTGAATTAAGATGTGCTATATATATATATATATATATATATATATATATGAATGAAAACAAAAAAAGGGTTTCTTTCGTTGCGTCCTCTAGGGCACTTTATCAGGGTTAATGTAAGCATTTGCTTTGCAACATGTATTTATAAACAGAATTAGAAATGTAATTCAGTTTTCAACATTTTGAAATGTAAGAACGCTCTAAAATATTTTAGAATATTATAATATAAGCAAACTCTAATTGTAATAATAATTATTTTTGCAACAATAATAGAAATAGAAATAGCATTTGGTATATACCCCCATTTGGTATATACTCCCATTTGGTATATACCCCCATTTGGTATATACCCCCATTTAACTAAATAGTTATTAGCAGGTTAGGGCATAAATTCCTCAATTAGTGGAGAATCGGTTTCCTAGAAATAACACCCTTAGCATGATTTTTTAACAGAAATACACTTAAATTCAGTTATATGTCTAAAGATAAACTTAAAATTTCATTCAAAAACATAATAATGAAATTTTAAACCAGTATAACAACCTAAGTTATCAACACCATCCTAAAGAAATGTAAGATAATAATACTTGCAATTAGCAAAAACCGATTGAGTGTTTATTACAAAAGAGACTTCTAACTGATTCTATAGTCTATTTCTATCACAGAAAATTCAAACAGTTAATAAATTGTACATAGGAAACTCTAAGAATCTATTTAAAAGTTGATGGTATCAGCACATTTTATCTTTTAAAATAAGGCGTACCATAATAGCAAATCACTTCCCATATTCTATTGGCAATTAAAAGAAATCAATAAAACCCCTTTCGTAAATGAGAAAATATTAAAAAAGTATAGAATTTGTAAATATTTACAAGAGCCATGTTTTGTGTAGTTACAGGAATATATTCAAATTATTAAATTCCCTAATTAAACTTGTTAAACAAACGCAACGAAATAAATTCCATCTGCCAGCATCATCTTATATGTACCCTAAAACATATTCAATATACTTTGTGCTATAACTAAATTTTATAATCAACTTCTAACCCCTTGCAGTAATATATAAGAATCTCCCATTCTCTGATAATTATTTTGTTTCGATTAACTGGTATATAGCCTACTATGTCGTCTACATATGTCTGATGTGCATTATATTTTAATATATTTTCGTTCTTAATATACCCATTACACTCCTTTAAGCAAAAAACTTATAATAATATTAATGAATAAATTCGTAACCGTTCCACAAGCATATCTGATACAATTGTCAACATGTCATAATCAAATGTTTCATAAACTGACACCAAAAAGTCTAGCTTTTAAGATCTTAATTTTCTCCTCCACCTTTACCTGTACTCCTCATTGATTTACTTACTATTGGTTAATGTAATCGAACTGTTTGAATTTTACAACCACCCCCTTAATTACCAGCATATGGTAACAAATGTGTTGTTTCTAGATTTTTACACTTCTATATATATCATTTCTTAACGGTAAAATATTTCACTAACTGTTGATGTACTATCAAGTAGTACCGAAACACGACAGCTCTTGTGTTGCAGTAAACTATGTTTTTACTAGAAGCACTTATAATAAAAATATTATTATAAATATCGCCCGGTTCACACTCCATCCACGTCTATTGAACAGGTGAAGAGGCTCATCCCTTGTTTCCTGTTTAGGATGCGGTTTCCGGTTTTTTCATTTTTCCAGTTGGATCCAAACTAGTTCACACCCATCTGCATTCCAATATATACAAACACACACACACACACACACACACACACACACACACACACAGATAGATAGATAGATAGATATATAGATAGATAGATAGATAGATAGAATAATAAAGAAAGAACAATGTGGAAAATGTATATTGTATTAGTTTATATGTCAGAAAGAATTTCCATGAAACATTTCAACCGCAAAAACTTATTACACTCAAATTTGTTAATTTATTTCAAAAATGGCCAGAAACATGACACTTGTACATATTATTTCGTTACACAAATTTTTATGGAAATGTAATTTATTTTATCATACATACACACAGTAACGTCACCGACCTGCAAACACACGCATTCATATATTTTAGCGTCCAAGATTCAAACTCCTAACAACATTCCAGTAGACTGTCTCTTTGTTTTTTCATTTCTTGTCTTTAACCTGATCTCTAAAGATGCTTTAATAAAAGCAAAACACGCTAGATTAAGACAGATTTCCTACTTTGTTCGTTATTTACTCTATCACCCTGTCGGATTTCAATCTAAACTTATTTATAAATGGAACTTTGTGTGTGTGTGTGTGTGTGTGTGTCTGTGTGTCTGTGTGTGTGTGTGTGTGTGTGTGTGTGTCCGTTACCTATAGACTCCGAAACGGCTGAACCGAAAATTTACACAGTTGTACTATAAGCGTCAACGAGTGTTCTTAGCTAAGGTTTTGTGTCGAGGTACCCCCGATAAATATCGAAAATTGATAATAAAAAAAATCGGGTTATAGAAGGAATGGTCCGATTTTAATCAAATTTGATACACTCATAGACAAAGACACAAGAAACGATATTCTCACCAAACTTCATACAAATATTCTTTAGGCTGAGTCTGAGCTCCAGGACCATGGATTAGTTTTAAAGCTTTCATTACACCCGAGCAACGCCGAGCTATACTGCTAGTTATATATAATATAAAAGGAGACATTAAAGTCAACACCCAGAGGCAATATTTAGCATCATGATTAAGACTTCTACTGGGCATAAAGTGGGGGATTGGTTTTCTATTGCTATAAAGTAATAAACTGAATTCCCAACTAATTACTACTTAAGAATATAATACATCTCTTCCCTCTCTAGTTATGATTAAAAAACACGACAGATCGGGTTCTATAGCCTTGATCGGCAACCAGTCTACCGCAGAAAGCAATGGTAACCTATGATTCATGCTGAAAGCAATTGTCAGGTCATTAGATGGTTCTCATATTTTTATTTTATGTGTTGAAGAGATTGCCCAAGACTCTTGATTATATACGAGAAAAATATAATAAAATGCTTGTGGTCTGTCGATTGCGTTTACCATGAAACCAACTATCGCCTCTGAATGTTAACTTTAAATCCCCATTTTATATTTACATATACTCTATCCCGGGATATTGAGCACATTAACCCATCCTTTACCTACATATATATATATATATATATATATATATATATATATATATATATATATATATGAGGTGGACAGAGATGGGTGCGCATTGGCTCGGATTCAATTGACGTAGCCACTGTAGAAGTGATAGAGACGTTGCAATGCGAAGATCTCTTTTTAGATTTATCACTTTGCCGGCGCAATTATCCTCGATAAGAACGTAACGAATAGAATCATATCTTTCCATTCCCATCGACTGAGAGTTAAGAACGTCTAAGAGACATCGACAAATAACACTTAAGTCAGATTGGCATGGGGAAGACATTCACACTCATTACGCACTTGGGCGGATATGAACATTTAAAATATATTTAAACGCATGCAGTGAGTGCTATGTTGTCTGGCGAAAATCTAAATTGCTGTTTGATGTTTCCTGAGTTGGCAACGTTCGTACTAATCCACGGAAGTTATTAGTTAACTCACTGCCAACACGGATTCCCATCCTGTGTTCAGCGTTTATTTTTCACGTGGAATCTCTTATTTTTCTTACTGTTTTTCTGCTGCTGTTTTTCCTTCCTGGTAACATCATTAATATTACGTAATAGTTCAGCACCCTTTTCTTTGTTCTAACGACATTTTTCGATTTTTTAATAATATGCCCAGTTTCAGTAAGCCATCTTTCTGATACATTTTTTGTTTTTTACTAAACCAACCAGATATTAAAGTTTTTGAAACCGCTTGATTTAGTAGCTCTGATCTTAGATTGTTTTTTGTTGTTTTTGTTGTTGTTGTTTTTTTTGTTTTTTTTTTGTTTTTTTTGTTTTTTTTTTTTTTTTTTTTTTTTTTTTTTTTTTTTTTTTTTTTTTTTTTGCTGACAACCAAGTATTATAATCTTCTATTGTATAAGTCAAGGTAACTTACCGGGAACATCCTGGCTGCCTTATAAACTATCATTGCCTCCTCACAATGGTGGGTGTCATGATCTCCTCATGTTGGTAAAATAGTTAGACCTGCGTAACCTCTTTTATCAAACATCTAGCCAATGGCAGGCCAGTAAATGGATTGACCCACATAGTCCCTTTTTTTATTTAAAGTTTAGTATTTTATTTCAAAGGATATGATCAGAAATAGTGATCATATGCAAAACGCTGTTTTAAGGAAAATAGGTGCAGTGAATATCGACTCGGAACGAGAAATCGAGGAGCCGAGTTCGAATTCAAGTTGAATTCCTCGCATTAACTTACAAACAAATATCCTTGGGAAAAATATTAATCCATCTCTTCTTTCCAGTTATGTGTTAACAGGACAGATTAGTCGACAACCAGTCTACCGCAGATAACAATGGCAACCTACTGCGGGAAAATCTTCTTCCCAGTCAGTCATGTCTCTTTTGAGACATGATTGCCCAAGCGTGTATCACGTATGGCACTTAACTGACTGAATTAAAAGTTATATCGAACGCGGTATGACGTACTTTTCTATTCTACGAAATTATAAGCTGCCATTTGTCCATGCTTAGAATATTGATGCCACATATGGTCAGGTGCCTCTGCTATTTACCTTGAGCTCCTTGATAAAATCCAAAGAAGTATCAGCAATATTATTGGTCCTGATCTGGTAGCTCAGCTTCAGTCACTTTCCCACCACCGTAAGGTTACCTCTCTGTGTCTTTTCTATTAATAATGTAATGGTAATTGTTCCGGTAAGATCTTCGCTATCATACCTAGATATTTTGAAATAAATTGCAATATTATACTGGCGTCGAGATTTTATCAATTTACACCTGAGTTGGCTATATATATATATATATATATATATATATATATATATATATATATAAGCTCTTTACTAGCAATTTCTTTTCTCAGACTTCTCGCTTGTGGAATTCCCTTCCGGCTCCGTACTTTCCAGACAACTTTAATATTGCAAAAATTAAAATGCAGTTTCAATCACTATCTACTGTTCCTTGATTTCTCTTTTCTCCCACCACTCATTATTAATGTTTTTGTTCTTAATTCTTTCCCATCCTCTAACCCCTTTATATCTTAGTGACTTTACTATCTTACATGGGTTGATGGCGATTAAAAAATTAATGATTATTCCAATTTGTATTGAGATTTTCAAATTAGTTAAAACAATTCTAGGAAAAGAAGTGAAACGAAAATAATGAAACAAACGTTTAATTCTTATCTGTTTCTTCAAAGTGTCTTTTATCTTCAGGACATGGCAGTTATGCTTCTCTGCAACTTCCTTTGTATCTTTTAGTTACGTTTGTCATTTCATTATTTCCTTTAGTCGCTTTTCTGTCATCCATGTACAAAAGCTCTCTGAATAAGGCCAATCACTGCTTTTCTATTGTCCATCTCATTTTCAATATGTTCTGTGAATATAAAATTCTCCAAGAAACCCTTTTCTTAATATGTCCTCACAATTCAAGCAATCTCTTCCTTAATCTAAGTATAGCTATCCCTTTCATTATAACTTTCCTTAAATAACTTCCTGCTAACACACGTATTAGATCTATGGCATCCTCAGCATCTTACTGTATATCTGTTGTCTCATGTTTCTTCTTCATTTGTAAAAGGATTGTACATCATTCACTGACAAAGTGCTGATATTGCATGAAATGCCCTTGTTCTTTTCTTCGTGTCTTACGAAATTTTACTGATTTCCTAATTCTTAGGTTTTGTTGTTCCGATGATTGTTCGGATTTCTGTGTCACAGTTTCCTTCTTCTGTTCAAAAACTAACAAAATACTTACTGAATTTGGTATTTCCAAGCTATAGCTCGCATCATCGCCTGCTCCTCGTATCGAAAACCATAGATTCTCTCTTCTTAGATTTAAGTTGCAATATGATTTAAATGAGGATGCAGTTAAAATAAATATCAACAGTAAGAGGTTTAACTTAAATCATGTTTCATATCACTAATGTAGACTTTAAAGATTGCCTTTTAAGTCTGCTATCTGCGAATTTCATGTACTTAAGATTATTTCCACCGAAAATAAATCCTGTAAGATCTCACACATAACAAATTTTGTAGAGCATATAAGAAAGTGTGTAAATCAAGTATAACTTCTATATATTATAGACACGCACCTCTTCAACAAAAGAGGACAATCTATTGCGATTGAAGAGAAGAATAAATTTAGTTATATAGAAAACAATGTTTTTCAGGTTAATGTAATTCAACCAACCAACCATAAAAATGAATACAAGATAGGAACCAATAATACAGAGTGTTAGAGAAAAACAGCAATAAAAATATTATAATATGAGCTCTGGTAAAAATGTAACTGGGCCACTAGGTTTACAAGTACCAAAAATTAATTCACTGGTGGACGCATTGGCTAGTGGATAAAAGCATTGGTTGAAACAATCCAGTTAATTGACCTATGGACTTGTGACTTCACTACCTGACCACAGCAGCGGTGACTAATAACTTGGAGGAGTGAGTTACTAATAATTGAAACCGAGATATCTGGAAGCTGTATAACATGTAGAACTAGAACAAGCTACCTGTTCTGTTTAGTAGGATAAATAAACGCCGCGAATGTGGCAATTAAGATGAGGACGAACAGTCCGAATGGCTTAAAGAGTTACAATATCTCCGAAATAGAGATGAAGCATATTTTCTCTGCCTCACCAAATTGATTTGTACTCACAAAGTTAAACTATTTCTCATACAATATATATATATATATATATATATATATATATAACATAGCGATAGAGAAAGTAAAGAGCTCATTAGATAATTCTGCGAGTAAAAGCAGCTGAAACCTAAAACAGAATTAAACAGGAGGTGGATAACAAATTCTCGAAGACTGTTGGTTCGAAGTGACATCAAGAAAATCTATGAAACATGAAAACATCAATCAACCAACCAAAAACTGAAACGGAGGCGTATGAAGTAGTATTCAGTTGTTGGGGTGTCTATCAGGATCCAATTAGCTTTGTCAGCATCACCTGCGTGATGTGGATCTGATAATCTCGATAATAAGAGGACGCCGACGACCACCTCTTGTACACTGATAAGTCGTATTTTCCTAAGTATATATATATATATATATATATATATAAAGAAATAAAACTGTGTAGCTTGATGTTACACATTGTAAAAGATATTATTAAAAAGCGATGCTACCGGTTTCGCTCCCGCTCTTCAGACCTCTACGGGAGATTTTAATCATAATTTAAAAATAAAGTGTGTCATGAAAATTAGGAAGTTGAAAAAAAAAATATAAAAAAATAATTGTGAACACAAGGAGTTGGAGGCTAACAATATCGAGCCCGAACAACTCACGCTGTTTGCACAGTGCAGGCTTTCCGGACCCGATATATAAAGCCTCCAGAACCTTGAGATGGAAGGAAGAGTGAGATCGGGACAAAATAGTAAACCGAACTACACTAAAATTAGCTGCACACTTTTTATTCTTTATAAGGTGCTCGCAAATGGCGGAACCGTAAGTATCTGGAACGAGTCCATTTCGAGACAAGGTGTGATTTCTGATTTTAGTTGGGACATGTTGTTTTATTCTCATTTCGAGACGCTCAGTTGTTCTTCCTATGTAGTCAACTTCGAAACTACATTTATATTGATAAATTATGGAATTAATTTGGTGGGGAGGAAGAACTTCCTTGCGTACAGAACATAACATAGGCCGGGTTTGAAATACCATACGTACCTCAGCCGAGAAAAAACAACAATGAACATTTGATGAATTTTGTCTAGCCATACTTTCACGTTTTGATCCAAACCAGGGAAGTCTCAGACAAACAGGGCATTTTTTAGCAGTAATGAGTTTATCCTTTTTGAATTCAAAAATTTTGTTACAGATGACCGAATGAACAGTGTCGGGCGGATACCCTAAACTACATAAGGTTTCCTTTACAAAAGTACTTTCATCATCAAGAAAAGGCTCAGAACAAATCAATAATGCTTTGTGAACTAGAGTTCTAATAATGTTTATCTTACGTTTTTTAGAACAAAAGGAATCTCAACGCGTATATAACCCCGCAAATGTTGGTTTCCTATGGACAAAGGTGAGAAAAGTTGTAAGGTGTCCGATGTACTAGGACATCTGAAAAAGCTAGTTGAGAATTCGATTCTTTCTCAACAGAAAACCTCAGTGCTGGATGAATATTGTTAAGAAAAGAGAGAAATTGGTCTGACTCAAGTTCATTATCAAATAAACAGAAGATGTTGTCCACATATCAACAATACAATTGAGGACGAAATGAAAAATCGAAGTTTAGAAAAGAATTTTTTCTCTTAAAAAACTATTTCTGATTGAGAAATATTAAACAAAACTCAATAAAACTCAAAAATGGCAAATACAGGTGGAGGATACTAAAATCATGCAGGTACAAAAATTTAAATATTTGAGAAGTGTTCTAACAGAAGACGGAAAGTGAGACACAGAGATCAAAGGGCGAATTGGCATGGCGAAGGAAGCATTCCAGAAGTTGAGCAAAGTATAAAGAAACAAGAAAATTTCGCTATAAACAAAGAAGAGAGTACTGGATTGCTATGTGATGTCAGTTCTACAATATGGCAGTAAGTGTTGGACAATATCATCGAAGATGAAGGAAAAACTTGAGGCAATTGAAATGTAGTTCTACAGAAGGATACTGCACATATCATGGATCGAGCATGTGAGCAATGATGAGGTTTTGGAAATGATGGAAACGAAAAGGAAATTAATATTGAGTATCAGAAAAAGACAGCTAAAGTTACTGGGACATACAATGAGGAAGGAGGGCTTGGAGAATCTGATACTAATAGGCCAGATAGAGAGAAAAAGAGACAGGGGAAAGCAGCGGATAACATATTTGAAGGGCTTGATTAGGTGGATGACGAAACGAGGGTTGCGTGATGTTACAAGAGAAGGCGTACTGAAAGCGACCAGGAATAGGGAGATGTGGAAAGCCATGATCCTCTACGTCCATAGAAGAAGAAGAACAAAACTCAAGCGATAATATCAAAAAATCGTAATCGATTTAGTCAGAAGTTTGGATTTCTTAAAAATCAACTTAGCATTAAAATCTGACTTGAGCAAGAGAAACGGATGTCACTTTCGGATTCAGCAGAGCAAATTTGTTCTAAATGTGTGGAAAAAGCCCATACAGTTTACAAAAAACAATTTGTAACCCAGTATAGCATTAAATATAATCAGGAATTTCTTCATATCCTTGAAACCACACAGCCGAGCCAGGGCATTCTAGCTTCACCTCATATAGAAACTGTTACTCACAACTAATTTCTACTTCTAGGACCATATTGATAATATTCTTACTTGAATTAACGGTGTTTATATTGGAAATCTACTTGGATGTGCGTTGTGGCGCAGTGGATATCGGCTCGGAACGAGAAATCGGGGAACCGAGTTCGAATTCCAGTTGAATTCCTTGCATTCACTTACGCGCAAATACCCTTGGGAAAGGTATTAATCCGTCTCTTCCCTCCAGTTATGGGTTAAATAGCAGGACAGATTGGGTTCTATAGCCTTGGTCGGCAACCAGTCTACCGCAGAAAGCAATGGCAACCTACTGCGGGATAATCTTCTGCCCAGTCAGTCATGTCTCTTTCGAGACATGATCGCCCAAACGTGTATCGCGCACGGCACTTAACTGACTGACTGACTTGGACTTGCTTCTCAAACTACTACATGGCCTTATGTTGAAAACAAGTTATTTAAAAAGTTCAGTCAGGTGTCATACATGATACACGCTTGGGTGTTTATGTTACAAAAGAGACATAACTGACTGGGCAGATTATCTCGCAGTAGGTTGCCATTCATTTCTGTGGTAGACTGGATGCCGACCAAGACTGTAGAACCCAATCTGTCCTGTTATTCAATCCTTTCGAAAGCGTATTTGCGCGTAAGTGAATGCAAGGAATTCAACTGGAATTCGAACTAGGCTCCTCGATTTCTCGTTTAAAGCCGATATCCACTGAACCACAACGCACATCCATTAATTAAAAAAATTACTCAACCTAAAACATATGTCCGCTTTGTGGATGATATTTTTAGTTTAGAACCGCAGTACCTTGTCAGTCGTTTCTAAGGAGACTTTTATAAAAGAGGGATTCATGTCCAAATGCACACACGCGTGCGTGTGCGTGTGCGTGTGTGTGTGTGTGTTTTAGAGGGTGTTAGTTAAATCAATAAAATTTTCAACGACAAACATAATCGTATCGTGTGATCATAATCGCATCAATGAAAAAATGAAATACAAAGGAATAAACGATTGTGCGACCGCCGAAAATCACGGGTAAAGTAGGGTTGGCAGAAAAGGTCATAGGCTGACCAAAATATAAAGGATTCAGTCGCAGACACAGCAAAAAACAAAGGGAATTGTTTATTGTGTATGCATATATTTATTACTTCAAACGTTATTTTTTTATTTCAAACACAGTTATCTACTAAAAATAGAATCACAAATAATTATAACATATAACAGAAACCACATCAGTTCAAGAATTCCAAAACAACAATACCAAAAAGAGCAATAACAGTCAACTACTGAATAAACATTGGTTTAAGAGACAGATTTATAAATTTCAAACGAAAGTAACGCGATTTGTTCAGTTAATGAATAGTTAATGTTTCATGAATTCTCCCCATTACCAAATATTGTATTCGATGGAAATTGTTAAACTATTAAAAATGTGAATAGATAGTTGAATATTGCGCACTGGCTTTAAAAGAGTGTATTTGTACTTTGATAAAAAAAAATACTGATTTTAAAGGCATTAAAAACGCAGCTGAATCTCACTAATTCGTTCCCTTTGTCTTCGCCACAAACTTTAAGTTAGTTATTTTTTCTTTTATGTGCCGTGACCTTTCAGGCCTTTTGTTGGTCAGAATAATTTTTACCCCTTTACCATTCCTCTTTGGCCTTAGTAAATCACGAGTGGGTGTTATCTGCGTTGCTTCACATGCCATAAACCTGTCCCTTTATTGCTAAATTCACTAAGCCATCAGCCGACTCTATGTCTTCCCAAGAATCTGCTATTGCTTCTTTTTGATTTGTGCTTGTAGCCATTTCATACGGAAATGTTATAAGATTACCGAAGGTAAGGAACGTTGAACCTGGTCATTAACTAGATGGGAGACCGCTTGGTAATACCAGGTACTATAAACTTGGATGTGTGTGTGTGTGATGTTATTCATAATGGCTCATAATTTTTAACGTGTTGGGATTGGATACCCGAGTTCCAAATCCAGTCAGGTTAGTTATGAGCAAATACTCTTGACAAAGGTATGAATCCGCTTCTTCTCACCCGAATAGGAGTGTAGTTTGAAAAAAAAAATTACCTCATGGACGTCCGCGCGCAAAAGAATCTCGTTGGGAAGCCATATTGCTTTTATGAAGATGAAGTGCCGCAAATTCATATCTCCCACGAGAGTTAAGAAAATATAAATTTAACTGATGAAAAGAATTCGGGGAGGTTATTTTTTTTCGGATGTTAGATTACTTACCCTCGCTCTCTTTGGACGAACTCGTGCTGCAATTGCATTTCGAATTACTAATATACGCTTTGATTTGGAAAGAACTATTTTACATTCTCAAGTTACACAACTACAAGGAGCGGGCATGTATTAGTAAATCATTAATATTGCCAACAAATTATTACGATCTAAAAATATTTTCTGACTTTAAATAACTTGCAAAAGATCGATAAGCCGTAAATATTCAAGCCAATAAATGGAAATATACGTTTCCTTGTTTCTACTTTCCTTAAAACTTCCTCGTTGCTCACAAAGAAAATAGATGAGGGAATACTATTTCCAAGTCTCTTTTTCCGAAAGTTAATATGAATCACTCGACAAGAATTCGAAACCTACTAGTGGATTTTTCTTTCCCTCCGGGAACCGTTAGACCATATGTTCATTTTTATATACGAAACTTATTACAAATAAAACAAAAGACTCTCCGTAATTGACAACGGGTTGCAGTTTTATCCTGCTCACTCACAACGTATGAATGAGATTACACATATTTTAAATGTCATAAGAATTAAAAAGACATTGCGCTTAGTGATCCAGTGTTGTAATTCTAATCTTTTTTTTTTATTTAAACAATTTACGTACTTCGAACTATTTTCCTTATCTTTATTGTCATATTCACAACGTTTCGGTCGAATCCTTTATTTCGTCTACCGGGGTAGATTGTTCTTGTTCCACATACCATGCCTTTTTTGGATAACACAGTTTCAGTTATCTCCCTTTAGTAACTGAAATTTTCATTTGTTTTGCTTTTTTGTTTTGTTTTGTTTTGGTTTTTGGTTGTTTTACCTTTTTTTTTTTCACCTCTGCTGTGGCCAGGTAAAACCACTGAATTACTTTTATCCATTATTTTAGAATATTTTTTAAAATTTCTGTCTGGATCTCAGAGTTGATGAGTTATCATTATTTACACTATGTGCTGACTAATGTCTTCATCTTTGTTGTTGCTATCATATCGTTCCGGCCGTTGTGCTCTCCGGCCCTCATCAATTGTCTGTCGATTCAGTTAACTTACAAGGAATTTTAAATTGAACACTTTATGTAATCTACTGGGTAGATTGTTCTCGTTTCTCTGCCCAGGTGTACCAGCACAAGCACGTATAGAAATCTGTGTCTGTATATATCTAATATCTTGTTCTTACATATGGTAACTTATTGTTCATGGATGTTAGTTAAGATCTTTTATTTTCATTTTCTTCAATTTCCAAACCTATTTTTCGCTCTTTCATTTTTTGTCACTTTGTTTCATTCTGCATTTTCGGTTTTCTCTCTAGAATCTTTCTTTTTCTCCATTTTTTAATATTCTTTTTCTTTCTCTTTTTCTACTTATTTTCTTTTCTTCTTTTTTCGCTTCTCAAACCTATTTATTAGTCTTTCATTTTTGTAATTTGTTTTATTCTTCATTTTCTAGAATTCTACGTCCTCTTTCTTCTTCTTCTTTTTCGTTTTTTCTTCTTTTTTCCATTCTCAAAACTGTTTATTTATTCTTTCTTATTTTGTTGCTTTGTTTCATTCATCATTTTCAGTTTTCTATCTAGAATTCTTCTTCTTCTTTTCCTACTTTTTTCTATTCTTTCCTATTTTTTCATTCTCAAACCCACTTACTAGTCTTTCTATTTTGCCATTTGTTTCATTTTCCTCCATTTTTTAGAATTCTACTTCATTCTCTTCTTCTTATTTTTCGCTTTTTTCTTTATTTTTTCATTTTCAAAACTATTTATTGGTATATCTTTTTTGTCCCTTTGTTTCATTCACCATGTTCAGTTTTCTTTCTAGAATTATTATTCTTTTTCTTCTTTCCTTTCTCTTCTTTTTCTGTTTTCTTCTTTTTTCCATTCTCAAACACGAAATTGTCTTTCTTTTTTGTCGCTTTGTTTCATTCTTCGTTTTCAGTTTTCTCTCTAGAATTAACTCTTTGCTTTTTCTTTATATTCTTATTTGTGCTGTTTCACTTCAGGTCCTGGTCCTCCACAACTTCCTTACAGTCGTGGCTCTTTGCAGCATTTCTCTCATTGCTAATTCTTTTGCCTCCTGCTCTGTTTAACATGCACAAAAGCTCCTCATGTAGATGTTCCGTTTCCTTTCCCAGTCTCTCTTTTTCTCGATATGACCTCTGACCTCATTATGCGTCATAAAATTTCAACTGATTCTGATTCTGAGTTTGTTTTGTTTTGATTTCGTTTTTTTTTTGTTGGTTTTTTGTTAGTTTGTTTTTTAAATTTCATAGTCACTTACTCGCTTCGTGCATACAATTTTGAACACAATTTTATGGCTTCAACTAAATATATTTTGAACGCAATTGCATGCCTTTAATTACAAATAAAATGTATTGTTGGTCATTCTGCTATAAATATCCATTGTTGATAATTTTTCGAAGAAAATATGTTTGTAGTTTTTTAGTGTTTTGTTTTGTATGGGTGTTCACTATTTGCCCATAGCTAGGACCCTAACAGTTGCTACAACTCCTGGTCAGAGTGGACATGTGAGCAACATTAATTAATTTTCATGAAAGCTTTGAAGTGTTATTTAAAAATATATATATGCTATTCTACTTTCACAATTGAATACATGGTAGATGATACTTAGCTTTTGTGCATATACCTGTTTACACAATTACTATGTATGTTTTATATTGTAGTTTTGGTAAAGAATATATTTCGGAATACAGTTGGATTTGTTTAAGAAATTGCAGGATATTATATAGATTAATGTCCTGAAAGAGTTTATTTGGTTGGCTGTTTGGTTGATTTTGTTTAGCGGCTTATCAACCTCCCACCTCCTGCAACACATTCCATCCACACAAGTTCACAGAATTTTCACTAATCCCTCTCTAGTTCTTTTTCATCTGTGGGAAAATTGTGCAGTCTTTACAGGTATAAAAGAATATTGATACCGCAAAAGAAACTGAATACTCGTTTCATTCAGAATTTTCCTGTTACTTTGTTATATTTTTAACTTTTCGAATGCTGTATTCGTTAATCCGATGTGCGTTCGAATGACAGGGTTGACTTTTCCTTCCTTTGTTAATCTTCTCTTCTGTTGCTTTTTTATTAATTTCTTTAGAGTACCTGTACAATATGTGACCCAATTCTATGTTTCTGGTATATGAGTATATTTATAGATATAACTATTCGGCTATTTATTGAAACTAATTATTTTTTGTAACCGTAAAGCTAACCCTAAATCTAACCCTTACCAGAAATATAAATTTTTGTTATGATACGTTTTTTTAAGTAGGCCACATACTATACCAGTGACAAAATTTCAAACGCCAGATTCAAAAGGCAGGCCACATACTATACCGGCATTTTTTATTTTGTTTGGTTATCTCCGCTGTTTTTATAATTATCGTTAACAATTGTCGACTAGTAATTTCTAGGTCATTTCCATGATTCAAAAAATCCTGGAATATTTTTCTTTCTACGAGAATTCTGGCACTCCGTATTATTGGTTCCGATATTGTATTCATCTCTATTCTTAGTCGGCTTTTCTTTTTTTTATAATCCTATCACCCCAAGCAAGGCATTTTACTGCCACTGTTTTGCAGGGGGTTACATAGAAGGAAAGTTATGAGAAAGAGATACAAGTTATAGAGTGTGTCAGGAAGTGAGTAAGAGAAAGATGAGAATATTGATGAGAGTGAAGTGGACGGAGAAAGGAGCATGAGAGATGCAAGTTACTGAGATAGGAGATGACTATTGGCTTTACTTTTAAATTCTTGAAGATTGTAGCTGTCGGGGAAGCAAGTAAATGGAAGGGAATTCCACAGGTGGGACGTGCGAGAAAAGAAGCTGATGGAGTAGAATTTACGTTTACATTTTATTAGTTTTGCAGTAAAAGGGTGAAACCTAGTTGTTAATCTTGTGGCTCGAATAAATTCATATATAGGGGGCAGCAGTGAGCTAAGTCCGTCGGAGCAGAAGCCATGAAAGTATTTCTAGAAGAGATGCAGGGAAGCCACATTGCGCCAGTGAGAAAGTGACTGTATCTGAACTGCCAAGTCGGGATCGATCACATTACAGATTCTCTGTTAGATTCGGTCAAGAACCTCTAGGTGGATAACAAGAGCACCCGACCAGATACGGCAGCAGTATTCAATGCATAGGTGGATGGCAGATTTATATATGTGCAAGATTGTTTCAGGTGGAAAAAACTTCCTGGCCCTACACAGAGAACCGACTTAGCTATGGATACAAGTCATTCCACTTGAGGTTTGTTGTGAGAGTTAACTCGAGGAGGCGCAGTGTTTTGCTTTCAGTGTGACTAGTCTGATCCATGTTAATGGGTGGGGGTATGAGTAATTGTCTGTGATGCTTAAAGGATAGCAGCTTCGTTTTGAAAGCATTAAAATTCACGAGCCATTTTTTACCCCAGTCCGCCACGGATTGGAGGTCCTTTTCAAGCTCGGCAGCGAAGCTTGTTTTGTCAGCCTCGGCAGATGTTTGATCGATGCGAGTGTAAACCGTAGTGTCGTCAGCGTATATGCCTACTTGGGATCTTATTACATCTGGGAGATCCTTAATGTAGATAAGGAAAAGCATAGGACCTAAAATAGAGCCTGGAGGAACACCCGCGTTGGTATGATAGAATTGGGAGGCATGCCCGTTCAATACTACCTTCATTGTGCGATTTGAAAAGAATGACTGGATAAGGTCAAACAATTGTCCAGTTATACCATAACCTCGTAGCTTGCGTAGAAGGCCAGCATGCCAGACTCTGTCAAACTCTTTGGAGATATCTAAGGCAACAGTTCGGGCTTCGACGTTCTTGTCGAAAGCCTGGTGTATATACTTAGTGATGGTCGTGAGCATATCTGCAGTACACCTGGTAAAGCAGAAACCATACTGGTTGTCAGAGAATATTATGTGGGCTGTGAGGTTTTGTTGCCTAGCATATGCTATTTCTAGTTTTCAGTTGCATTCTCTATCTGTTATTCCAACTTCATCCCATAGGGGGCGGTGATCCCTTTTCTCCCTCCATATGTGGTCAGCTACGCCTGATTTTTCTATCTCCCCTCGTGCTAGGACTTTCGATGTTCTTGTAGCTTTAAAAGTTTAAAATTTAATAGAAAATTGTTAAATGTATAACTCTTATAATTTGTAATATATAATACATATATTTATACATAATACATAAATATTAAGCAAATTTCAAAATTGAATATTATTTACTCACTTTTTTTCTTAGTAACGTTCTTAATTTAGCCAGACTTTTTATTTAACCTGATGAATATTTATGGGACTTCTTAAATTTACAGATTTCGAAAAATAACTTTTACTTTTCCGTCTTAATTTCTGCGATGCGGTATTATCAGTATTTACACTCGGACTGTTGTCGTCATCATTATTGAGGCTTTTATCACAATTTCTTAACCGTTGTGCTCCCCGACCTTCCTCGGATGTATATCGATCTGGTGCATATCGATCCCTGTAGTGTACCCAGATCAATATTCATCTGAGGGAGACCGAAGGGCACAACGACCGAAACTTTGTGTTCACAACAAAAATGATGGGTATAAATCATGTAAAGAGTTTTTACTTTTGTTCATAAATACTTGTTGCAAAATAAAATATTTACAAATGTTTTAATAGAGTCTATCTGAGGATGAAACTTATCAGCGAAGATAAACATTTTTTCTCATAAAGACAAAAATGACATTTATATTAGTTGACACAATTCTCAGATATGTCAGTCAGTCAGTTAAGTGCCATACGCGATACACGCTTGGGCGATCATGTCTCGAAAGAGACATGATTGACTGGGCAGAAGATTATCCCGCAGTAGGTTGCCATTGCTTTCTGCGGTAGACTGGTTGCCGACCAAGGCTATAGAACCCAATCTGTCCTGCTATTTAACCCATAACTGGAAGGAAGCAGACGGATTAATACCTTTCCCAAGGGTATTTGCGCGTAAGTTGAATGCAACGGATTCAACTGGAATTCGAACTCGGCTCCCCGGCTTCTCGTTCCGAGCCGATATCCACTAGACCACAACGCACATCCTCTCAGATATGTACACATCTGAATAGAGAAAATGCGTATTAAAGCAGTTTTGTCTTCGCTGTGAATATTTGAAGAAATACTATAGACAAGAATTATAAGATAATTAGTTAACTTTACACATTTATGAGAACCTTGTGTGTTGTCCAAACCTTAGTAACTTCAAGTTTCAGTAATATTTTCTCTCTCATCTTTGACGTCAGTATAATGTTTAAATGTTAAAAGCCAAGCTGAAGAAATAATTAAAAAGTGAAATTCTCATAAAATTCACATTACTTTCCTGATTTTGATAATGTTCTGCAAGGTACCGTTGTTAAACCACTGCACTGACTTATATTTGCTATATATTTTCAGACGTAGGTGACTATTTAAAGTTTAATTTAAAAAAAAGAAAATGGATGCCATATATATCGGAAATAAATTATACAGAGAAATTAGCATTAACCCACTTTAGAGGGGTATTGCTTCACTGTTTTTATGGTTTAGTAGAAGAGAAAACATTCGAACAAGTGGGTCAGGGATTTTGACTAGCTAAGGCAAAGATAGAGATGAACAGCCGTTTCTATAGACCATCACTTTGGGCTATGTGACATATTTACATGACATATTTACTGTAAAATAAAAGTTCTCGGCCTATTTGTTGGAATCAGTGCCTGGGGTTTTATTTCTTTAATGATTGAAGATGATACTGGGATTCGAAAAATGTGTTGTAGATTCGTTATTATAATATTTTGATCGGTGTGGAATCTTGCTATAAAGTGTATTTTGTACTGAGCGATGCAGATGTCGTTGTAAGACATGAAACAAAAACGTGTATTTTCTTAACGTGCAAAAATTCATATGTGGATCTAGAGTTCTTCTTCTGACGAGCGGGGCCAAGGAA
Organism: Ascarosepion bandense; assembly: GCA_037127315.1. Taxonomy (NCBI): domain Eukaryota; kingdom Metazoa; phylum Mollusca; class Cephalopoda; order Sepiida; family Sepiidae; genus Ascarosepion; species Ascarosepion bandense. The sequence continues at coordinate 487,361 of JBBBDQ010000479.1, forward strand.
GAGTCCGCGCCTGAGACAAATAGACTAGAAGTGACGTTAAACTTTGGAAGAGTTGGGCTTTCGGTGGTTGCAGAGAGCAGATCAGTTAAGGTTTTGACATTCGAAAAGCAGGGACTGTCCTTTTGGCTGGTCTGTCTCGTATGCGTGTGTGTTTCGATCAGACCAAACCACCCGGTAAAAATTCAACCAAGTCACCGCTTTGTTAAAAAGAAGAAAAAAAGCGAATAAAACATAATGGTATATTTTATTTACATTTTGAAGTCATTTTGTGTGAAAGGTTTAATTCGTCATTTACACTGTGAATTGTTCAGATGTACACTTTCATCGACATTTATGACACATCATTTTGGTATCAGTTTATTATTATCGCCGAAGAAGCAACGGTTTGTCCCCGCCGTTTTGATTCAAGAAGACTATAGCAGAAAGAGTATATGACATTTGTTTCCCTATTGAAAGGGTTGAAGTTGCTTACGAAATAAAAGTTTATATTTTCATCGATATTTTGAATAGAAAAAGATTGTGAAATTAGTTCCCAGTTGAAGAGGTTGAAGAATTATTTTTGTAGTCATCATTGTTTCCCAGGTGTATCAGATTTAATACCCGACGAAGGGGTATAAAACACTTGTGTCAGCACCTTTCTAATTTCAAAACTACGTGTGTCATATAATTTTGCCATTTTAGGGAGTTGAGTAAAGGCCGAGATCAGTTAATAGTATCTATTTTAATGAAGAAGATGTCCGTCCGCGGGGATCCCAGCCCTTCCGCAGAACCTTCATCGCTGCACTAAGAGAGCTAGATTCAGTGAAATATCAATGTCAATATGACATTGGTCGTGGAGACTGAGATATTTTTTGACTTTGGGCACATATGCATAAAAAAACACGTAAAAAACAACTTTATGCCATATGTGGCTTTAGAGTTAGGTAAATAACATTTCTTGGTCATTTGACTGGGATCAATGCGTGGTATCTGTTGTTCTCTTTAAAGAATTGAGAAGGAGCCTGGTCCCGGTGTTCTGACTCTGCGGTAAAACCTTATACATTGGACTAAAAAGGGACACCAGTGTAACACTTGTCGGGGAGACTGAGAAATTCCTATCCTTGGTCATTATGTACAGTTAACGTCACCCCACATAAAAATGATCTCGAGTCACATCTTACCCTCGTAGAAGGTGGGTAAATACAATCTAAATAATTGTTTCTGTCACAACATTATCCGTTTTTTTTTTATATAAGTAGTTATTTAGTGGGATGTGCGTTGTGGCGCAATAGATATCAGCTGGCTCGGAACGAAAACTCTGGTAGCCGAGTTCAAATTCAAGTTGAATTCCTTGCATTCATTTACGCACAAATACTCTTGGGAAAGGTATTAATTCCTCTCTTCTCTCCGGTTATGAGTTAAATAACAGGACAGATTGGGTTATATAGCCAGAAAGCAATGATCCAGACATGATGGCCGAAGCGTGTATCTCGTATGGCACCTAACTAACTAACTGTGTTATTTAGTGAATGCAAGGTTGGTTCAATAAATTGCGGTTCGGAATTAAAATTCGGAGAATTGGATTCGAATTCCACTCGAATCCGGTGCGTTCATTTGCATGCAAATACCCTTGAGGAAATATATGAATCTGTCTCTTTTTCCTCCATTAAACATGATAGAGTGGGCCCTCTAGCCACGATTGGCAACCAGTCTAGAAGTAGAAAACTTATTTAAATTAACCTATTGTGGGCTGGGTCGCGTCTGACTAGCTTAACCAAATCAAACCGTTGGCTGCGACGGCTGCAGTATACATTGATTTACTACGATTACAGTTCAGTCTTTTTTTTCCATAGTTCATTTTTACTGTTCAGTATTTCTCCCATTTTCTTTTTAAATACCACTTTTCTTTTCAAGACATGAGCGATCTGACGTTCCACAGTTTCCTGTCTATTTCAATCATTTGGGCTTATATCAGTCTAGCAATTTGCATTTTGAGCTGATCCTTTTTCTGATAACCATGTATTCATGTAGTCTTCTTTTCTTGTAATTTATATTCATTACTTTCTTCCCACATTGGGCACCCCGACGCGGTGTAATTGTTAGCAAACTTGTCTCGCTACAACCTATTACAACTTAGTTTTGAGTTCGATCCTCACTGGGTACCCCATACCTTCGGCCTTGTGCCACATTTAAGCGGCGCTAAGTAAATTAACTTTCTTCTCACTTTCCTTCCTTACCTTCTGTAAGTGCTTTTAAAGTTTCCCTTCCATGTCTGATATCAACACTGTTGCATCTTTTAAGTGTCTCATATATTTCAAAACTCTACCTATTAATGTTAGTATAATTTTCATTGTTTCTATATACTCCTTACAGTTAAAGTTACAAAGTGCCGTTTAGTCTAAAACAAGTTAGAATTGAACTTAACACACCTACTACATAGTCTGTAAAGATCTCATATTAAACATAACGTTTCAATAGTCTGCCATGTCAGTATTTTGTGATTATCAAGTAGATATAGATGCTTTACTTCACACTGAAACAAGCATGGAAAAATGAATTGACTGACCGTGCTTGACTGAGCTTTGTTCAAATTAAATCCTTTTGCTCTTCTGAACGATAGACAAATACATTGATACTTCAAGAGGGTAAAGTAATCTCATCTCATTTCTATCACTGGGTGTTGTAACGGAATTCTCTTACCACACCAGTCTTCAGCTTTCATGAAACATTTTCTGAATTACCCTGCTGCTAATCTAGCAAAGTAGAAAAGGTTTTTACTAGTTCTATTGCAGGAGGCGGAAATCAAATTTGCTTGGTCTGTTCCGCATTGTTTGCTGGCTATTTTACAAGAAATTTACTCAATAAGCAACTTCTTTTGTTCCGTCATAAACATGTTTCCGCTCGTTCGCACAGATCATTTCTGGAACTATTATATGTGCGTCTGCATTTAAAAAATGGACAGGATGTGTGTTCTTTATAAATAAATAATGAACCTCATTTTTCTTTAGATTGTTCATGTAGTTTCTTTCACTGTGTCGTGACTTTTCAGAACGGAGTCGTCATCGTTCTCCACTACTTCCTACATATTTTAGCTGTTAATAGTAATGTTCTGGATGTGCAATTGATGTTATGGATGACTGCACTGAATAAGAAATCGGATTTCAGCCAGTTTTGTTACGCTCACTTACGCGTCAATACACTTGAAAAAAGAAAAATCCATCTCATTCCTCCAGTTATGGGTTAAATAGTACAACTTGTAGGAAGAAAAATCATTGCTATTCTGAAAAAAATGTTAACGCAATGGTTACTCTTACTTAACTGTTCTTACAATTCCAAAATACGTTTCGGCTTTAATTAACCTACAAAGGGTTGATAAGCCGTAAAAAACATATCAGTCTTAGCAATTACTTTTTTAATATCTATCACTTTCTTTGTTCAATTATTTATTTACGAAGGCTTTTTATCGAGATTTTCGATTATTCTCTCTGTTCCTCTTTCTCTCATTATGTCCTGTGAGTGTCAAATTCTCCAAGCTCACTTTCCTTCATTATGCGTTTCAGAAATTGCAATACCTTTTTTTGATTCTAAGTATAAATAACTTTTTTATTTCCATCTTATCTGAATCTAGTTCTTTGCAAACAGATTCCGATTGCACTATTCTGTAGAACCTACATCCCTATTACATCGAGTTTCCTTTTCATCTGTAAGAAAATTATTCTCTGCTATTTTGGAGGATTTAAATTGCACTAGATCACCCATAATCACTATGGGCTTCTTTTAACAGCTGTGAAAATGATGAAGAAACAATATAATCAGTTTTATCGTTAATTACCCATTTTAATTTGTATTTGTCATGCAATTTATTGTAATGATTATTATTACTCACAATAATCGATATTAATCGAATTAAACGCAAGAAGAAATTAAAAAAGATTTTCAGAATTTGTGAAAAAATCCAGTCCTTGAAAGACAGAACAAAACAAAAAACGACAAAACTTTCAACATATTAAAATTATTATTGTTCGAAGAACAAAAAGAATTTTGGAAAACGATACAATTTTGCCCTTGACATATGACTTGGCTACTTCTTTTGTAGTGTAAGCTCTGACTGTCTATTAAATAAAAACTTTGATTTTCTATTACAGGGGTTTTCAAACTGTGGTCCGCGGACCACAGGGGGTCCGCAAGGATAAGATAGGGGGTCCGTGGATTAACTCATCACGTGAAATTCAAAGTATAAATGTTCAATGTCTGCATGTTTATTTTTACTTATTAATGTCATCAAATGAAACTTTAATTTATCAATTGAAAATAAGCTTAAAACCAGTTTTTACTACGTTAATGCAAAACTATAAGCTATTTTTAGTAAAAATTTCTGTATAATTTCATAAGCGTTTATAGTGCGTCCCTAGACTAAAAATTAAAATATAAAGGGGTCCGTAAGTCAAAAAGGTTGAAAACCCTGGTCTATTAAATAAAAAATTGACAATTATTTGCAAAACTTTATAAACCTACACTTTCATAATTTAACGGATTCTAGACGACCCATAAACGTTTTAAAAGCAGTTCCATTATACAAAACAATGTGGTAACAATTTTAAAAATTTTATTATTAATTACACCTATTTTAATTTTCATTTGCAATATATCGTAATAATAATAATTTACATTAAACAACATAAAGAAATGATAAATTAATGAAAGGAAAGTTTTTCAGAATTCGTGAAAAAAAATGCAGTCCCTGATACCCAGAAGAACAGAAAAAACGACACAGCTTTCAAAGTATTGAAATAAATTTATATGATATTGAAATAAATTTAATAGTCTTAACAATTCATATATTGATTCTACAAATACTTAATTTGTTAGTAGGAGAAGACATTTCTGTTGAACGTAAAAAAAAGTTGATTTTTTTATTTAGAATGAAATTGCAAATTGATATCCCGCCAAAGGCCTTTCTATTCAAGTAATAGTAGCCCCGGGGATGTGCGTTGTGATGCAGTGAATATCGGTTCGGGACGAGAAATCATTGCATTCATTTACGCACAAATACCCTCCGTCTCTTCCCTCCAGTTATGGGTTAAATAACAGGAAAGATTTGGTAATATAGCATTGGCTGGCAACCAGTCTATCGCAGAGACCAATGGCAACATACTGCTGGATAATCTTCTGTCTTGTCAGTCATGTCTCTTTCGAGACATGATCACCCAAGCGTGTTTCACGTATGGTACTTAACTAATTGAGTAGTAGCCCCAGTGTGACAATATATAGCAATATGATATTGAATATAAGATTCAAAGGTGACGGTCATTCAAAAAGAAAAAGAGAAGGAAACTGAACTACATTATCCTCCTTAGAGAAGGAAGATTCAATATTTATTGGCATAAAATAAAGTAAGTATACCTCTTTTTACTATAAATAAAAAGTATGTATACCTCTTTTTGTACACATAGTTTTATTGTCTTTCTTTGTAAATCTTTCAAAAAAAGTAATTATAATTTTTTTATAGATACTTGTTTCTTCCTCTCATTTATTGCAAAACACACATTTCCTATACTATTTCTATTAGAAATGCTATAAAACAGAAAAAAAACAGCCCTAGCTCAAGAACCTCTTTTCTAAATTTAATGAAATTTCACATTGCACGCAGCAGCGGCTCAAAGTTTAATATACTTCGAAATTGATTGGTGTATTATGTATCGATTAATCTGTATTTTGCGAACAAAAATGCGGTACAATGAGAAAATCGGAGAGCCGAGTTCGAATTCCAGTTGAATTCGTTGCATTCACTTACGTGAAAATACCTTTAGAAAAGTTATTATTCCATTTCTTCCCCCTTCAGCTATGGGTAGACTAGCATAAAAGATTGTGGTCTCTACTCTTTGTTGGAAAACTAGTCTATCATATAAATAAACGGAAACCTGTGCATGTAAAATCTTCTGCCTAGTCAGTCATGAAGCGAAAGAGACATGAACGCCCAAGAAAATATCGCATATGGCACTTAACTGAATAATTATATAGATATCTCTTCGGTGCTCTTAACTTTATATCTCAATATTTCTTTTAGCTAACTGGAAGGCTCCTTATACTAATCGTATTTGCCTTCGGATTTCTTTATCATTTTATAACAACGCGACATAGTTAAAATTCTCTACTTGCTTGACATTGACATCTCTATTTCATTGCTAACATCTTAGCATAGCCCTCTTGTTAACGACATGCATTGAGTCTACTTAAAAGTGATAGACTTCTCTTCACGCTTTTCTTTATCACCGTTTTAGTCGTTATTAAAGTTGCTTTCGCGTGCCTCTCATCAACGTCGTCTCATCTGCGTATATTATTAAGCTTGTGTCTGGCTATAATTAATTGTTTAGTCTTTTGAATGTAATGATGATAAGGAACATTAAGAGGATATAGCCGCTGGTTAGTTCCAGTGACTTGACCCAAATCAGTTGTGAGTTCAATACCAGGCTACAGTAGCAGTAAAAAACTTAGAAGAGTTAAGTTAAAGGAGAATAACTACATGGATGCCGGAAGTAGCATTGCCCATGGAATGAGAATGATATACCCCAGTAATCGAAATTAAAGTTTTCATTCAAAATTCTTAGCACCTAAAGTAGGCTTGAGCGTACAACGGCCGAAACGTCATAAACATGGTAATAAAGATAAGACAATAGTCCGATCAATGTAAAAAATATAAAGACTGTTTTGTTTTAAATAATTTCACTGCAAGCAATGCTATAAAAGAGCGAAAGAATCAGAAAAAGAATTATTCAGGAAAAAGGACAATAAAATAACGAGTTCAAGAAAGACTGGAGGTGACGATTGACATTACATTTAAATTTTTTAATATTGTAGTTCGCAGAAAATAAAGAATTGAGAAGAGAGTTCCTCAAGCAAGAATTACGAGAGAATAAACTATTAAAATAGAACTTTCAGTTCAACTGTAACAAGATGAAGCCCAGTTGCCAATCTAGTTAGTCAGTCAGTTTAGTGCCATACGTGATACACGCTTTGAGCGATCATGTCTTGAATGAGACATGACTGACTGGGCAGAATATTATCCAGCAGTAAGTTGCCATGGCTTACTGCGGTAGACTAGTTGCCAGCCAAGGCTATAGAACCCAATCTATTCCTGTTATTAACCCATAACTGTCGGGAAAAGACGAATTAAGTGTATTTGTGCGTAAGTGAATGCGAAGAATTCAACTGTTATTCGAACTCGACTCCTCGATTTTATCGTTCTGTGTCGATATCCACTGCACCACAAAACCAAAAAGGAAGGCCCAAAAGAACAACTGCGATGAAAATATTTATAGAAAAAGCACATTGAAGATAAGTTATGGTAAAAAAGCAGAAATGCCACGCTAGATTCTTTGGATGTCCGCCTCAATTTCTAGATACACATCAGAAGCAAAATTCAATGCACGGCAGAAAGCTAGATCCAGACTAGAAAAATTCTCTGGAACTGCGCAGTGAAACAACTTTCCCAGCAAAAGATCAATTAATTAATTTGGTATGTTTCTGTTGTGGAATCTCCCCTTTTTCTATGATAATTGACTCGAGTTTACATATACTCCTTCCATCGTGAGATACAACAGACATCGTACGAGTACCATAGGAGGTCCGTAAGTTACCAAGAGATACCGAAGTTACACAGAGAATACCGCGTTAGTAGTTATAGTAGCTCTGAGCTCCAGACAAAATAATATTACACGGATATACAATTTCCAGCACGAATACGCTTCAAAGACTTATATATATATATATATATATATATATATATATATATATATATATTCCTTATTCCTGGATTACTAATGTACGTTCCAGATTGTATCTTTACGTTTAATATAACTTATTTTCCTATCTCAAATATCTGTTTTTTGTTCATTATTATGTGTGGTTCCTCTACCCAGAATCCACAACAGTTTCCATTATATGCCAGTAGAAACCGTTAGATCTAGAAACCGCAACAGGTTAGTATTAGCCATGCTAATGGAAGGCAAAAAAGGTTTTCTAAGACGATTAAGAGAGCAGTTTCGCTTCGAAGACGTTAAAATGAATCTGACATTTCTATCCACAGCTAACATTAGACTGAATGCCATTTCTTAGATCAGCTGCCAAACTATGAGGCCTATCAAGTGAAGAAAGAAGTATTTCTACAAGCCGTCGAATGAAATATGTTTTAGACTCGCATCAATATAATATATTCCATCCAATCCTCAATATATGTTATAAAAGAAAAGTGCTCAATGCCTACATAATCTAGACAAGCCAAAAAAACGTTTCACGGCGTTAACTTTAATCAAAGGTTGGCAGACGCCATAACTCCAGTTTCACGTTTTCACGATCTTCAGACAACAATATATATATATATATATATATATATACACAGAGAGAGAGAGAGAGAGAGAGAGAGAGAGAAAGATATATAGAGAGAGATTTTATTTTACATGTTAGCTGTTGTTGAGTAATATAATATAGATCTTTTTTTTTTTAAATGTTCTCGGTGAAAGATCCAGTTTAATCTATGGAACATCTGCCAGTGGATGTCAAAGATAAAAGAAAGTCCGGTTTCTACTCCCTAATCATCCATAAGTAAAATCAACCTACCGGTAACTTTGAGATTTTTAAAGTCTGTGTTTTAGTAAAATATATTTAAACCTTAGATTTTTTTTAAACTTTTTCAATGTATATTCAATACATTTTGTTTTTTATAGATGATTTCCTTGAAATCGTAATCAATTGAATTGCCATTTTTACTGTATTTTGTTACAAATTTATAAAAAACACGCACATATACATGTATGTGTGAGTGTGTGTGAACGAACTTGACCCATTGTTTTGCTATACTAACCGACTGCCACTCTCGCTGCATCATAATTTAAGGACAGTTTGTTGGGGAAACAGCAAAGTAACTGTAAAGAAACAAAAATTGATGAATTTTGTCTATAAGAAAATGAACAGTTTGAGAATTCTACATTGGATTACGGGAAGTGTTCAACTGAAAATGACCAGAATATAGACTCTTCATGTAACCAGAATACGCTTATGAATATCACCAGTGTATAGACCAGTATATGATCAGAATAAAGACTCTTAAAATGACAAGAATATACACTAACGGCCATATTATTAGGCCAACCCTGTGTTTTAAAAAATGATGTATTCCATTCTAATCGTTAGTATTTATATTAAGTAAATAATTGTAAATGAAAATAGAATGGTTCTTTGTTAATATTGCACAATAACATGTGCATCAAATGAATTTATAAATATTTGATAATTACCTATATTGCAGTTTCATCAATGAAAGAATGAAGAAAATTCAAGGTGATTCGGACGAGTTCATTTTTCTTGCCTTGTAATATTTTGCAATGTAATAAAAACAAAAGAACAATTCTGTTTTCATTTAGAAGGATCTACTTGGCAATAAATATTAAAAATAGTATGAAAAATATAATTTCTTTTTAAAAAAAACTGGGGTGGCCTAATAATTATGGCCGTAGAACTTACTAAAATGAATAGATGTAAGTCGATTTTGATTTTCGGTATCGATGTCAAATAAGTTTTCCGTCGCAAACTGGATTTTGAAGGCTAAATAAGTCCTCTGAGTAATTGTCATCATGGCTGAGACTAAGAACTACAATTATACCTATTTAGAGCAAAACCCGAAGCAAAAACCAAAATAAAAGGGCTGAAAAACTGATTTTGACCAAACCCGATAGGATATTGGGGTATCGATTTACAATATCGTCAAATAAGTCATCCAAGGATAAACTAACTTAAGTAAGTTCATGAAAATTTATCGTATCCATCAGGAGTAAAATAATAAGTGCACATAATTGCATAAACTTTTGTCATAGTACAAAAATATTACGAATTTAATTAATGAATGTCTTTAAATTAAAAATTATGGAAAAATCTGCGTGCTACTGAATTATTACGGAAGGATATAAGAGAAAAACAAAAGTAACTACATTGGCACGTACATTGAAGTATCTAATAACAGCCTCGTATAGAAATTACTGATGTAATGCAGTTCTCTCGTTGTGTATTCAATATATTAAACATCTAATACAATGGCCTGATTGGACATATTATCACTTGCATAATTTTTATACGATCGGATATTATAAAATAATCATATTTATTAATTCTTTCGCTCTATTATAACAAGGATGTGAGAAATATTATTAAATCGAAAAAACAAAAATATCGTATTGTTTTATTTGTGTTAATGAATGCATGTCTAAAAGAAAGTAATAAAAACTCTATACATGTTTTTAGCTGAATAGATTTCATCTTCAAGCGCAAATATTTCACACACAACAAAACATATTCATTTTTTCTTTTGCTTTCTTTTTAAAACGAAGCCTTTTTATTGTTTGCTGGAAATATATTTATTATAAGGAATTGCAAAGATGTTTTTAAATACGGATATTAGAAATAAGACCATGTCATCAAGTTAAAGATATTCAGAAATGTAAGATAGATATTTTTTAACAAATTAATATTCCATCGAATTTCGACAGGATATTTCTGCATTATGTAAAAATGAAACAAATATGATAATTTACTGGGAAGAGCACCAACAAATGGGTTTTCGATCTGCAAATATATATATATATATATATATATATATATATATATATGCAGAGAGAGGGGGAGAGAGAGAGTGAGATGGATATATATAAAGATATAGTGTTAACTTGTGATAATGTTTAGCCCCAAGTTTGTTGCTTTTTCCAGGGATTTTACTGATAAAAGGTGTTTTGGGAAGCAGGTTTTTTTTTTTTATTGTAACTTGCTCGATATCGGAGTAGAGATAGAGCGTTAATAGGATTAATGCAGAGAAAATTTTTTACATTTAGCTGAGAAGGTTCTTGCTGACTTCGTGATAAAGTCAACCAACCACAAATAATACATTTAAAAGAAATCAATACAATAAAATCAATCAAAAACAACCAGTAGACCACTCCCACACAAAATATCATACTGCACCAAGCTCCATACAAATAAGAAAAACACCGGAACAAGACAGCAATCGAAAACTTAAGCCTGACGAGTGACGACATCATAACTTCGAAGTCAGCGAGAAACTGCTTAGTTAAATGACAAAATTATCAGCGATGAATTTGTCCGATATTTTTTGTTCTTTTCTCTCTCTCTCTCACACACACACACACACACACACACACACACACATATATATATATATATATATATATATATATATTCTCGATATATATGTTCGCAAGAGAATCTGACATGGTGAATAGGAAAAGTATATATATATATATATATATATATATATATATAAGAAATATACTTTTCTTATTCACTATCTCACATTCTCCTGCGTGTATACATATATATATATGTGTGTGTGTGTCTGTGTGTGTGTGTGTGTCTGTGAAAATAATGAAAATAAATTGGACAAATCCAGGGGTGATTACCTATTTCGTGATTATTAAAAAATACTCAACTTATCAGACCGGTTTTTTTTTTCGAAAATAAATGGATTCAATTCATGCAAATGGAAGGGGAACAAGAAAAACAGTTTGTTGATGAGAGAGGAACTCAGGTTTTACAATGTTAATTTTTGAACGCAGATTTCACGGTTACGATATTGCGTTTACAAACAGACGATGAGATGACCTTGGATTGAACTTATCTTATAATTGAATATTTTCAAATACAGGACAGTTAATTTAGGGACCTTATTTTAAATAGATAAACTGAATTATTAGATTGTTTATGTTAATTCCGAAGACAAAAATAATATCTTTGTCCTATAAATATAGTTGTTTTGATTTCATGACTATAATATTAATATTAATCTTTCGATTATAGTCGTGTGACAACAATGTTGATGATAATAAAAAATGAACAGAGTTCTCATCAGAGAAAGATCTCCCGTGATATTGCTTATATATATATATATATATATATATATATATTTATTTAAAATTAATATAGGTTAAATTGTGACACGGAAATTTCTATATTTCCAGATTTTACCTTGTCATCAGGCAAAAATAGTTTATTGTTGTGAAAATGATTTTTATTTGAATATAAGAAACAATACGGTTGTTATTTATTTGTTTTGAAAGTTGTTTCGTATATAACCTTGTATTTGAAATAATAAGATGGATCTCGGTTACATCATTATTTTCTCTTCCAGTTTAATGAGATATCCATTTTAGTTGTTCCTGCTGGTGAACTTTCTCGAGTGATGCGGTTTTGGTTATCTGGTACAGTTCTTTGTGTGTGTGTGTGTGATTCCGTAGGGCTAATCCACAGGGTTCGAAGATTATGTTGACCTATCTAGATAATTCATTTAAATTATATTTCGTCTCCGCTCGACAATTTTAAAATGTGAACTTTTATACGACAATGCTGCTTATTACGAACATTGTCATAAAACATGTGCTTATTACGAACATTGTCATAAAACATGTGCTTATTACGAACATTGTCATAAAACATGTGCTTATTACGAACATTGTCATAAAACATGTGCTTATTACGAACATTGTCATAAAACATGTGCTTATTACGAACATTGTCATAAAACATGTGCTTATTACGAACATTGTCATAAAACAAAATGTGCATGTTGCTTATTACGAACATTGTATAAAACTGTGTTATTAAAACAACATTGTCATAAAACATGCTTATTACGAACATTGTCATAAAACATGTGCTTATTACGAACATTGTCATAAAACATGTGCTTATTACGAACATTGTCATAAAACATGTGGTTATTACGAACATTGTCATAAAACATGTGCTTATTACGAACATTGTCAAAAAACATTGCATTGGTTATTAAAACGTTAACATTGTCATAAAACATGTGCTTATTACGAACATTGTCATAAAACATGTGCTTATTACGAACATTGTCATAAAACATGTGCTTATTACGAACATTGTCATAAAACATGTGGTTATTACGAGCAATACAGAAAATAAGATCGTGAATAATAACGCCGAAGCTGAAAGTATAAAAACATATGAAAAGGTTAAACTTTTAAAAAACAATGTACTTTTTGTCCGTTTCTTAAAACAAAACAGTTATTTTAACAAGTCTAGTCATGTATTTAAAGTTTTTTGTTCAATATAAAAAAATTACAATTATTTTTACGAAATTAAGACTGAATTTTGGCAATGAGACATAAATTATTTCTATACAAACACAATGAAATATAATGATAAATAATTATCGAAAAAAAACTTGCTCTTCAATGACAAGTTTTATAATTCGAAATATTAAAATGAATACCACAGATAAAATATTTATTAAATAATTTCTTAGTAATTCTTATGTCACCGCTTAAGTTTTAAAAGCACTTTGTGAGTAATACACATACACACGCACACGCACACGCACACAGACACACAAACACATGTATATATATATATATATATATATATATATATATATATATATATATATATATATAGCTAGCAGTATAGGCTGACGTTGCTAGGGTGTAATGAAAGCTATAAAACTAATCCATGGTCCTGGAAATCAGACTCTTTGGACGTTGGCACGAAAGACTAAAAAGCAATACTTGTTTCCAGTTAAACCATAGATTGAAAGAAAATGAATGGATGCAAGTCAAATTTTGATTTCCTGGTATCGATATCAAATAAGTTTTTTTTCCTCGTAAACTGAATTTTGAAGGTTAAATAAGTCTTCTGAGTAAATGGTATCATGGCTGAGACTAAGAACTATAATTATACCTACTTAGACCCAAACCCGAAGCAAAAACTGAAATAAAAGCGCTGAAAAAAATACAGACGTACACGCAGATAAACGGAAACACACACAAACATCTTGCCTTTTATATATATATATATTATCGATGTTCTTTACTGTTGTAAGAACTGCAACCTTGAAACTTCTGAATATCGTTTCTTATAACTTTGTTTATAAGTGTATTAAATTTGATTAAAATCGGACTACTCCTTCTATAACCTGATTTTTTTCGATTATCGATTTTCGATATTTATCCGTGGTACCTCGACACAAAACCTAGCTACGAACACTCGCAGACGCTTATAGTACAACTGTGTAAATTTTCAAGAGAATCGGTTCAGCCGTTTCGGAGTCTAAAGTTAACGGACACGCACACACACACACAGACACACACACACACAGAGACAAAGTTCCATTTATAAACAAGTTTAGATATAGATAGCGAGAGAGTGAGAGAAAGAGAAAGAGAGAGAGAGAGATGAAGTGCAGTAAGTGCTGATGTGCACCTTGCATTAAAAATGAGCTTGCATCACATCCGGCCTTCTTGGGAGGGGAATACGATCATGTGATAGCGATGTACATGTGCCCTTCCCATTAAATATGACCATGTGTTGCATCCTACTTTCGTGAGTAGGTGTATAGATACCATCACGTGTTAGCGTTACGCCTAATATAAGGTGTAACGCACAGATGAAATTTCGGCTTCTTTCGCGAATTTGTAGAAGATAAGTTAATCGCTAATTAAAGTTCGCTCTCTGATTTCCTGATATTGCTGTGTAAGGTGCACTAAAAATGCAATGTTATTTAACGTACTTAAAGCATTATTTCATTTTAAAATTTTGGCTATGGTAAATAACGTGTCGATCAGAGATTTACCTACTAGGTTTCATGATTTAAGTTGAAAGAAAATAAAGAAATTAAGCCTATATTGCATCAAAAATTAAAGTCTAGTTATTACTAAAGCGGTCAAGTTCATTGCAGGTATTATTTCTTGTTTTAGTAATAATCTCTTGCTAATCTCTGAGATTATGTCGCTTTGCCTTGGCATAGGTTTTTGGTTTTTGACTACTCTTTAACGATTTTATAGTAGATTAGCATTCATTCGACTGAAGCAATACTATCCCGTGCATAACAATTAACTAGATCCGGCAGCAAGGCCGCTAACCGAAAGGTTTTGAGAAGCATGGAATCCCCTGTTAATTGCTGTTGTTCCCAGGTCCACACATATCGGGGGTGGTAGCACCTGTAGGGGTCCCAATTATGGACAAATAGTTAACCTCCACGTTTCCACCTTTTTTTAAGGCATGAGTAAAGCATTGCACACACACACACACACACACAGAGAGAGAGAGAGAGAGAGAGAGAGAGAGAGAGAGAAAGAGAGACTTAATTTACATCGTATTTTTAATCGATGCTATCGTTTGGTTTTTTTGTTCAGAAAATATCAAACGCTTAATGTAAATTTAATAGAGAAGTATATATTTGAAAGTTTAGCGCAATGTATGCCCTGTACTTTTATTCAACTCTCATCACTATAGATACAATGGAGTATTTTTGCAACTTTTGCAACTGTTTGGTTTTGAGTCATCTTTTCTGTTCAAATTTTTAAATGTGTATGCAAAAGGCGAAAACAGTACAATTATTCTTGAACTGTATAAAAAATAAAACAAAATTCTACATTTTATCACAGCACTACTCAAAATTGGCCAGCTCCTAAAACATAGTGAATCTTAATTATTAAACAACCTTTTTACATTAGCATTTATAAATTCACAAACGTTTCTAAGAATAACAAAATATTGATTAATTTCATCAATTCAAAAGAAGGTCTTATTCATAATATAAAAACAAAAACAAATTAATCTCTTAATTCATATAGAGTTATCTGTGCTTCGATTTTATTTACAAATGCCGAGTTTGAAACTGTGTCTACGTCATTGAAAACTACGACATATTTTGAATTGAGAAACAGGACTACATCAGGGATCAAAGGGAGGTATTTGTTCATCTCATTTCATATATATATATATATATATATATATATATATATATATACGAACTAAATCTAAAAGTTAGCCAAAGCCGACCGCGGTTTCACTCGCAGGATCGTACTTTCGTACTTTCGTATTGAGCTCTTTACTGTTAGGTTTTCGTCTTGGGATTTTTTCTTTCGAACACAGCTTTTGCATTGTCTGTTTCTTTTTTTTAATTCCCCTCTACCCATTTGGTATTACCTTTTGGGTTAGACGACTTAATTTACCGTTTTGTTAACAGTAGGACTTAATGATTTTAGTCATTAGTGATACTCTTTTCTTGGTACGTTTTATAATAATAATAATAATAATATATATATATATATATATATATATATATATATACGTTTATTATATTTGTTTAAAGGTTATTTTTGTTTAAAAGTTATTTTAATGGATATTGATACTTATGTTTATACCCTGTTTATATTATTAAACAATATATTTATTTATTTACATCTACCAGCCTGAATATTCGAGATATCATTATAGATATATAGTTGACCTCCAGCAGGATTTCATAGATACAGTTTCATAGTTTTCCCTAGGAGATTTACGGAAAACCATAAAAGTGTCTATATCTATGAAGCTTCAAAATCTTGGAATATATATATATATATAGTTGTAAATTTAAATAATATTTAGGAGGAATAGCTATTTTACTATGTCATTTTGAGACACGCATTGTCAAGTCTGTTTAATAAATGAATGAAGAAAGATTCTTGTGCCGGAAGCACGGGATAATAAAGGAAGGGGTGGAGAATGTTGGTTACTACAGGGTTAAGCCTAGAGGAATCGTAGTGGTAAATTCCCTTTTGGTAGTGGGAGGCATGCAGCTTGATCACTAGGTTAGTAATGGTAGGTAGGAGGGAAAAGGTCACCAAATTTTAAAGTCTAATTTATGTAAAAGACAAATTCTATTGTGAATAAATGGAAGAAGGAGATAATTATTGAAATTTAAATTTATTTCGGTGACGACACATACTTATGATTTCTTTACGTTTATTCAGAAGTACACTCTGATATTGAAATTTCAAAATCTTAATTTTTTCTGTTAAACATAAATTACATCTATCACCAAAGCTATTAGGAGTATGCGCCTTGCCTATCAGCTTCCATTTTATCTGTGGATTTAGGTCATTCACTTTGAATTCCCAGAAGATTTTTACTCAATTCTTTGATTAAACGCACGTCTCGAACTGACATGCTGAAATAGCTCTCCACCTAAATATCATCAGAATTTACAGATAAATAAATATCTGCTCTGTAAATTAAATTAAATTTATATTGAGCTTTCTGTTGGATGAATTTTAATATTTAAACGATATTAGTAGGATTCTTTCAGATTATTTACCAATCTAATCCAGGACTGTTACCGCCGTATATATATATATATATATATATATATATATATATGAGTGTACTTAACCCACTTCTCCAAACAAAATAAGCATTTTGTTGTTTAAACTAGAGTTTCCCAAATGGTGGTTCTTGACCTATTCGTGGATTGCAAGCGAAATGTTACTGGGTCGTAAAAGGCTATACTAGAATTACGCATTAGCTTCGATTAAATGGTATCTATTGAGAAAGTTCAAAATTCGGGCTTTCATCGCCAGTCTGTTGTATCAAGCAGTATGTGGTTTAGAAGAGCTTAATGAATCAGGGTTGGTCATGTTCTCAATTTAATCAACCGTCATCGTAAAAAGGAAATAAGTTTCCACCTATTCACATAAATGATATTTTATATCTTTTCATGTGTTTTTGCCCAGTTAACTTAAGTTTGTGTCCATAAGTTGTGTCCGTGAACAGTGTGTCGTGATTATAAAAAGTTTGGGGACATCTGGTGTTAGACGTTTAAATACTGACTTTGTGTTGTGGGTATGGCTAAGAACTTTTCACCACCTCTTGTGTGGGATTATGTGTCCGTAATTTTTCATGAAAAAGCCACAGTCTACTCTCTGTATTTGGAAATTTAGAATATATCTATTTTCAGCAAGTTATGTACCGTTTGTAACAACAGTTGCAGACCATTTAATACAGTTCTATAGCAAAAGAATAAAATAAAATAAAACAGTTTTGCCGAAAATGCTTAGGAACAATAAACTACTTTTTGTTTTATTTTAAAACACAATAAACAAAATATAAATAGTATCTTCTCAGCCTTTTTCAACGAAACATGATAAATATTTTTGGGTTATCCATTTTTATAATCTTATGTTCTAGTGTCATAAGTCGATTAACATTTAATCGAAAATAGTTAAAAATGGATTAATTTGTTTTAGTTCTTTAAAAACATCACCCCAAACCGAAAATTCAGTTTTACCATATACGCAAAAGAACTAAAAAATAGAAATATTTCAATAACATTATTTTTCAATTTGCTAAATTGTTTAATTGGATAGTACCTAAATATACTTAGCTGTAGCATAACATATAAACTTACTTATACACAAAAATTGCGAACTTGCATATACATGAAGTAGTTTATATATACAAGTAAGAATAGCTATATAAATAAAATTAATGTAAAATATTTAACATAATTATAGCATAATATAGTATTAATGTGTTTTGTTTGACAAAATAATGTAAGCTGAACTTTCTCCTTCATTTTACAGACGTCATAAGAAACTTAAAGCCCCTTGAATGCCCGTCCTGCACACGGATATATTCTGGAAATTTCTTGTCTCGATACTTCTAGATTACAAATGACTTTCACGGGATTTAACTTTATTTTTTAACCTGCAAACCCTTAAACATTTTCAGAAAATTCGCTGCATTGTAGATTTTGGTCGGTAAACCAATGGTCAACTGACCTGTAAAAGATGAATCGTCAAGTCTTGAGTAGTTGGTCTCTTTTCTCTGGTAGAAGAATAAATGCCAAAAGAGCTAGTAATGTTTTAGAATTTCATTTTGCATTACTTTTAAAAATTCACTTTAGGAAACCTTCCAGTTTCTTCAAAAAAGCAGAATCCTCGAGTTCACCGAAATTGTCATTTCATATCATTATGCCTCCCTGAGCTTTCAGTAATCTCTTCTTTACCATTCTTTGAAATTCTTCTTGATCTGTTCATAGTTATTTACAAGTTCACGGATAAACGGATATACGATATTGGGCGTTTTACTGTTGCCTCCAAATTCGTCATTCATTACTACGTGAAGCGCTTCGTCAAGAACATGACGTTGACAAAACAATGGATTGTGATTCTTCCAGTTTCTTTTGAGAAAATAGTCTTTGTAACTGAATGATATTCCCATTTCTGCTTCTGGTGTTCACATATGTAGTGTCTACAACAATCAACAGTTATGTTTTTCCATATATTGTCTTCATGAAGAACAGCTTTTGTTACTTTGACAACTCTATCCGCTTTTCCGTTTAGTGGCTGCAATGCTTCTGACTTATCTTCTTAACTTTCTGAAAACAACTACTTGATATTGAATTTGTTTGCCATTAGAATGCAATAACCAATTTTCTAATTGTAGTGTTTCTTCACTTCTTCTTTAACCCTCTAGGGCCATTCGTATCATATTTGATACAGTATGAAAACAAGCCTTGAAAGAAATATTTTCCTGAAAAATTTTTTAAGAGAAATATTTTATAAATTTCAAATGAAAGCAGTACTGACTGCTCAGTCAATGAATACCAAATGTTTCTTTATAGGGAAATACCAAATGTTTCCTTATAGGGAAATACTGTATCAAATATGATACGAATGGCCCTAGAGGGTTAAGCTTAACAGCAACCTCCATAGCTGGTCTGTAAATACTAGTCTGAAACGGTGTTTCACTGTCAAGACTTTCTTGAGATAAATGTTCACAAATATTTGCTACTTTTATTTTTAAAAGAATGTTTTAGAAAGTATTAGAAGGCTTCAGAAATGTATATTACTACTGCACTTATATACGATTTTAGAAATTTCGTGTTAAGTGGTGACATTCTTTTAAAAATAAACTGAATTGCACCCTTCTTCACTGATTTTTTTAACAAAGTTCATCGAATTATGATAAAGAAAATTTATTATTTTACAAATAGTCATAACATATATATATATATATATATATATATATATATATATATATATATATATTCCTGTTTCCGCAGATATTCCTGTTTTGCTTTATTGCATCTTATCAGTACGGTTAGACATCCTATTGATTCTAGCCAGAGTTGAAACCTGACTGAATTGACATCAGTTGTAAAATTCCAAAACACGATCCTATTAATATTAAGTAATTCAAAAATTTCGAAATTTAATTTCGTTGGACCGTTGCTGAAGAAGCGACGCAACGAAATTAAATTTGTAATTTTTGAATTACATAATATTAATAGGATCGTGTGTTGGAAATTTACCTATTTGTTCATTCATTTTGGATTTAAAATGATATATATATATATATATATATATATATATATATGTGTGTGTGTGTGTGTGTGTGTGTGTGTGTGTGTGTGTGTGTGTGTTCAAAGTTTATTCTTAGTGTATATGTGCCTTTTAGTAGATGCTTCGTTTTAGGGGAAGGGAGGGGTCGCTTTTACAAATCATGGGGTCGTTGGAAGAAGCTGCTTAGGAACTTGCATCTCACCAGAAGGAATATGAATTAAATGAGCGTGTTTCACTAAAATGTGCGCGGCATGGCGTTTCTAAGCTGTGAATGTTAGAACCGGTGGAACTAAGGAATATAGTTCATCTGAGCCATTTTCCATAGTAGTAGAGGATAGCAAAAGAAAGTCAGGTTTTTATCAACATTAAAGATTTTAGGGGAACATTGTTCTGATATTTTAAAATTTTTCTGGGTATTAGGAAAATAAAGAGATAAGATTGTGCAGCGCCAATATTCCAAATAGAAAATTTACTGTCCTCGAAATAATAATTTGTACATTTGTTCAAATACATCCACAAGAAAACCATCGTATTTATTGCTATAAATTTATTCTTGTAAGCTATTTTTTTCTAGCTATACATGTTCTATCGGGTGACTGTTTTATGAGTAAAAAAGAGAAAGAGAGGGAAACTGACAGCCTGGATGCTGTTCTTTGACGATTAAATGGTCGTTTACAGCTGAGCAACCGGAAATATTGATTATCAAAAAATTAGACACGTACGAGAATCGCCCCGAGAGGTTACTTCCGGTTCTACGAGTTACTTCCAAAAGCGCTTTACAGAATGATTTGTTTTCTTCTTTATGACATCAAAGACATTTCCATCTATCTGACGGCGACCTGTCATTGCTCATGGCGAATAACCATTGTTCTTTTGTCGTATATATATATATATATATGGTAACATTGTACTACTTCTAAGATATATATAAATATATATCTATATTAAAGTATATATTTTACATATATATATATATATATATATATATATATATATACTACTAGCAGTATAGCCAGTCGTTGCTCGGGTGTAATGAAAGCTTTAAAACTAATCCATGGACCTGGAGCTCAGACTCTTTGGACGTTGGCACGAAAGACTAAAAAGCAATAGTTGTTTCCAGTTAAAGCGAAACCGTAGACTGAAAGAAAAATGAATGGATGTAAATCAAATGTAAATCAAATTTTCGTTTATTGGTATCGATATCAAATTTTCCGCACTATTGTAAGAACTGCACACTTGAAACTTCTGAATATCGTTTCTTATGTCTTTGTCTATGAGTGTATCAAATTTGATTAAAATCGGACCAATCCTTCTATAACCCGATTTTTCCCATTATAAATTTTTGATATTTATCGGGGGTACTTTGACACAAAGCCTAGCTAAGAACACTCGCAGACGATTTTCGATATTTATCGGGGGTATCTCGACACAAACCCTAGCTAAGAACACTCTCAGACTCTTATAGTATAACTGTGTAAATTTTCAAGAAAATTGGTTCAGCCGTTTCGAAGTCTATAGATAACGAATACACACACGTAGACACACACACACACACACACACAGACAAAGATCCATTTATAAATAACTTTAGATATATATATATACATATATATATATATATATATATATATATATATATATTTTAATCGTTTCACCCCAAGCAAGGCATTCCACTGCCACTATTGCGCTTGGGGCTACATAGGGGAAGGTAAATAGAAAGAGTGGTTAGATATAGGAAATGTCAGAAGGGGGGTGATAGGTAGTTGGGAGGATGGGAAGAGTGTTTGAAAGAATGGAAGCGAGTTATTGTGTTAGGAGGTGTCTATTGACCTTACATTTAAACTCCTGGAGATTGTAGCCGTCGGGGAAGCAGTCATGTGGAAGGGAATTCCAGAGTACGAGAAAAGAAACTGTTGGAGTAGAAGTTGCTGTTGCATTTTATCGGTTTGACTGTAAACGGGTGGGATCTAGTTGCTAATCTAGTATCTCGTGCAAATATATATATATATATATATATATATATATATATATATATATATATATATATATATATAATTAAAAGTATTGAGTGTTGGTATCTTAGTTTAATGCAAACAAAAATAACCTTGTTAAACAAACGGGAAGATATTAAAGAGATGAACTTAAAATAGGGAAGACAAATAAAAGGAATATATATAAATAAAAATTCAGAATTAGTGATGTTTGGGGAATTACTTTGAGAATCAAACCATGTTAAAAATTAACAAAAGGTCCGTAAAGACCAAAAAAACAATGAAAAATCATGATTTTATTGCGGGAACAAATGACAGACGAAACAGAGACGCAGACAAAGTGAAGCAATGACCTGATGAAAGAAAAGGATCAAAAGAAATATTTAAAAAATCAGATTAACCGAACGAACATTTTACAAAGACGATTGCGTTCTTCTAGTTTTGTCGATTGTACAAACGAGACAATTATCATTGTTATTTATCAAATCAGGTTTTTATTGTTCGTATTCGCAAACTATTAACATCTAAGAACAAAATTACCTAATACACAGTACAAGAATATTTATATATTTTAAAAATGAGAAGAAGATAATTGAGGAATGAATAAATATTATAAGAAGTTTTAAGAATGTTGAAGCAGAAATAGCTATATTTATAACACGAAACGAAGTTACTGATTTGAGTAAATCCTTAATAGCAATCTAATTATTAACGGAATTATATAAAAAACATTAGTAAGTTCTGAAACAGAATTAGCTATATTTAAAACACGAAAAGAAGACATTGATTTTAGTAAATTCTTATTATCACTCGATTGTTAACAGAATTATTTAAAGAATTTTTTAGTAATTTTTTAAACTTAATTAGCTATATATAAAACACTAAAAAGACCCCTGTAGATAGTAAATATCTAATATCAATTAAGTTTTGAAAAGAGTTATACGAATATTTTTATTAAATTTTAAAACAGAATTTACTATATTTAAAACATGGAAAAAGTCACTGATTTGGCAAATATTTAGAATTAATCGATATTTTCACAAAATTATATATGAGAAGTTATTATTCACATTATTTATATTCGGACTATTATCCTCATCTTTGTTGTTGATATCACACTTTTTCGGCATTGGTAACCTACACCCATCCTTAGATGTATATCGATCTATAGAGAATTCTGAACTGAAATCTTTATTTAATCTACGGAGTTACATTAGGCTGCTTTTGTTCCACTGCTATTATCTAGGGATATCGGCTAGTTCTTTTTATTGCTTAGATATTGTTTCCACTGGGTTTACTTAGTACTCACTTGTCACGGTTGAACAATAACTGAGTAGTACTTAAATAAGAGCTGAGGTAGGCCAGAGAGCAGAGTGGCGTAGTGGATGTAGGAGTTGGCCAAACATGTGTTACTGAACTCATGAACACTTAGTAACTTGATCAAGTACTGAAGCACTTGATAATGAAGAATGCACAATAACACTGACAAAATGTCACAATAAACAGCAGATATCTCATATCAGTCAATTAATGGTTATCTGATGATAATGTTTATAACATCTATTACGGATTTATACGAAAATTTCGAAACTGGTATTAGACGACATACTTTAATTTTTTATTTATTTAACACTATTAACATATATATCAATATCTATAAGAATAGTTCGAAATTATACAATAATATTAAAAATTACTCTTGTCAAAATGAAATACAAAATTATGAAAGAGCGAATCGAAAAGGCTATCATAAACATATGTCAAAAGCAATCTTTGATATTTAACATAAAAGGCTCTAAAATACACTACTAATATCCTTTTGCGTAATGGATATAAGAGTTGCTTATACACTAGCAGTATAGCCTGCCGGTGCTCGGGTGTAATGAAAGCTATAAAACTAATCCATGGTCCTGGAACTCAGACACTTTGGACGTTGGCACGAAAGACTAAAAAGCAATAGTTGTTTCCAGTTAAAGCGAAATCATAGTCCTAAAGAAAAATGAATGGGTGTAAGTCAAATTTTGATTTCCCGGTTTCGATATCAAATAAGATTTTTCGTCATAAACTGAATTTTGAAGACTAAATAAGTCCCCTGAGTAAATCGTATCATGGCTGAGTCTAAGAACTACAATTATACCTACTTAGAGCCAAACCTGAAGCAAAAACTAAAATTAAAGGGCTGAAAAACTGATTCAGACCTGGTAAATATTAACAATTTTCTGCACTATTGTAAGAATTGCAACCTTGAAACTTCTGAATATCGATTCTTATAACTTTGTCTATGGGTGTATCAAATTTGATTAAAATCGGACCATTCCTTCTATAACCCGATTTTTTCCATTATAAATTTTTGATATTTATCGGGGGTACTTCGACACAAAACCTAGCTAAGAACGCTCGCAGACGCTTATAGTACAACTGTGTAAATTTTCAAGAAAATCGGTTCAGCCGTTTTGGAGTCTATAGGTAACGGACACACACACAGTCACACACACAGACAAAGTTCCATTTATAAATAAGTTTAGATGTGTTGCTTTTTGTGTTTTTAATATTTTTGTATTATTTCGAAATATTGTTATCATCTTGATTTATAAAAATTTATTATAGACACAAAGAGAAAATATCACATTAATTAACATATATCATAACAATGAATGAATTGACATCTGGTTATTACCGGATGGTGCCTGAATGAACCATAGTGTTTATAACAATATCTATATCAACAAAGACGCTAACAATAGTTCAAAATAATACAAGAATCGTACTCTTTTCAAAATAAGAAACTAAATTATGACAAGCATTACGAAGCCGACATCATAACCAAAACAATATGGCATTGAATAAAAGGCTTTAAAAACACACAAGTAATGTCCTTTCTTCGATACTGTAATGGATAGAGGAGTTTGTTATACATGTATTTTCAGTATTCTTATATTGTTTCCAACTATTGTTCATCTCTTGGCTGATATAAGTGTTATTATAAACCTATGTTCGGCAACCCTCGTTCCCCGAGCCACATCCGGACTGCAGGGGCTTTTTTTGCCCGGCGCGCCAACTTAATACCTGAATACAAATTATCTAATTTATTTGCAAAGCAAGAAAAAATTTGAGTTAATCGACTTACAATGCGACGGATATTTAAATCAAAATTTAATCCCAAATCCACAGCTGTCTTCTACAAGAAATATGTTTTACAAAGCGGAAAATAAAAGCTCATTGAATAATGCAAAAATGATGGTGTCATTATTTGAAAGTGCATATTCTTGTGAACAACTTTTGGCAAAAAAAATAATTTTATTAAAAGTCAGCAATTGTCTAAACTTCTGAGAGTAAGTAGTTACATTAATCAGACTATTGTCCTCATCTTTATTGCCATGTTTACGACGTTTCAGCTGTTGAACGCTCTGGCCTTCTTCAGGTGTTTAGAATTTCGAATCGAAAACATTATTTCGACTACTGAGGTACGTCATTTTTATTCCATGTGCGATGCTTTTTCCGGTAGCCATGTAGTTATTCCCTTTAACTTTAGTAGCCTGTTATTGAACTCATAACTCTTTGATTACTGGAACTAACCATTAGAAAAATCAGGCGTAGCTGACCACATATGGACAGAGAAAAGAGCTCACCGCTCCCTATGGGATGATGCTGAAATAATTGATTGAGAACACCACTGGAAAATACGTAAATCAGCGCATATGCTAGATCACAAAAATCTCCATTAACCAACGCTTATATTCACTGGGCCATGTGTCCTGGAAAACATCAGTGTATGAATTTTTGGAAATTTTAAACCTAATGTCTCACCAACAATTTTTACCAGAGTTCATACTGCAATCTTTGATGCTAATGAATTCCTCTACCATCCCGTATTACTGGTTCCCATATTGTATCCATTTCTGTGCTTGACTGGTTTAAGAGATTTCTATGGTCTTGTACATGCGCTGATATCTTAATTTTACGTTTAATGGTGTTCTCTATCAATTATTTCGACTTCATTCCATAGGGGCGGTGATCCCTTTCTTCCCTCCATATTTGGTCAGCTACGTCTGATTTTTCTTTCTCCCCTCATGTTACGGCCATGCGATGTTCTTGCAGTCTTACCTTAAGGGGGCGACCCGATTCTCTTTTATATTTATTTCCACAGATACATAGAATGGTGTACACTGAGTCCTTAGGCATGTCCTACTCTGTACCTGTGAAGTGTAGAACTACTTCTGAAGATCGTCCTGATGTTATATGGACCACAGATTCTTTGTATTTTCTCCGATAGCCTCTTAACAAAATTGTATTCATCTCTATGCTTGATCGGCTTAGGAGATTTTTGAAGCCTAGCAGATGTGCTGATTCATTAAGTTTACGTAGTTTCCAGTGGCGTTCTCTGTTATTTCAACCTCATCCCATAGGGGGCGGTGATCTCCTTTATCCCTCCATAAGTGGTCAGCTACGCCTGATTTTCCTATCTCCCCTCGTGTTACGGCCCTGCGATGTTCTTGCAGCCTTATCTTAATGAGGCGGCCCATTTCTTTTTTATATTTATTTCCACAGCTGCAGGAAATAGCGTACACTGAGTCCTTAAGCATGCTCTACTCTATTAAAGGTCTTACTTGTAGGAGGTATCTGCGAAATGTAGAAACACTTTTGAAGATCGTCCTGATGTTATATTAAAGTCGTTTAAGAAAAAGTTGGGTGATGACTACCTGGGTGATATTTTGAACAGGTCATCGACAAATATTATACCTAATGTGTAAAACTTATCTATCTAAACTTATTTATAAATGGAACTGTGTGTGTGTGTGTGTGTGTGTGTGTGTGTGTGTGTGTGTGTGTGTGTGTGTGTGTGTGCGTGCGTGTGTCCGTTGCCTATCGACTCCGAAACGGCTGGACCGATTTTCTTGAAAATTTATACAATTGTACTATAAGCGTCTGCGAGTGTTCTTAGCTAGGTTTTGTGTCAAAGTACTCACGATAAATATCGAAAATTGATAATCGAAAAAATCGGGTTATAGAAAGAATGGTCCGATTTTAATCAAATTTGATACACTCATAGAAAAAGACATAATAAACGATATTCAGAAGTTTCAACATAGCAGTTCTCACAGTAAAGCAGAAAATCGATAATATATATATACATATATATATATATATATATATATATATATAAAAGGCAAGATATTTGTGTGTGTGTCTGTTTATCTGCCTGTATGTCTATTTTTTCAGCGCTTTTATTTTAGTTTTTGTTTCGGGTTTGGCTCTAAGTAGGTATAATTGTAGTTCTTGGTCTGAGCCATGATATCATTTACTCAGAGGACTTATTTAGCCTTCAAAATTCAGTTTACGAGGAAAAAAACTTATTTGATATCGATACCAGGAAATCAAAATTTGACTTCCAGCCATTCATTTTTCTTTAAGTCTAGAGTTTCGCTTTAACTGTAAACAACTATTGCTTTTTCATCCTGTTATTCCTGGAGTAAATTAAGGAATCTTGTTTAAATAATATAACATTAACTTCGTTGTTTTTACTTTAAACCTCGAGACCAAGGAAGGATTCTGGACAGAGTGGTTTGAAGTAGAGAGAATTTATTATAGCACATTTTATATCACATCTCTCCTTTAAGATACTGTACCTTTTTTGCCTTTTCCCTAAAATGCTACCTATTCCTGCTATAGTCACAATGAAAAAATAACACAATAACAAGCAGATATCTTATGTCAGTCAATCAATGAACATCTATTACTAAACTACGATACATTATGAACTTGCACGATTAATGAAGATGGCGCCTAATAAAAATTGATGACTGTGTCTTAATTACAGGAATTGTATGAGAAATGAAAGGAAACCTTCTGTTAAGCTAAGATTTCCATAAAAATGCACTATCGTCATCTAGGAGCTATTAACTCCATAGTTTAACGCGTGGGGGCTAATTAACATTTCGTCTCCACCAGTAACACTCATTTTTCAAAGAAGAGTGTGAGACTCATATCAATTCTTTACTACATCGTGATAATTTAAATCTAAAAAAACTCAGAAATGAAGACTAAAATGGTAAAAATAGACGATGAAAAAAATAAACCAAAGGATCAGAAATGACTCTCCTATTAATTCCCAAAACACATTGTTTGTTCATCACTTATGAACTAACGCAATTTATACATGCGTGGTCATACATTAATAAATTACTATCTTTTTCTTTTATGTACCGTATTCTTCTATGAATAATGACGGCTTTTAAAAGGATTTTTGGTACAACGTATTTAATAATTTTTTACTGTAGGATTTTCTGTTGTATAAATAAAGCATAGGTAGACTATAGAGTCAGTTCGACATTTCTTTTGTAATGGACACTCAATAGGTTTTCGGCAATTGCAATTGTTGTTTTGGAAATTAATCTGTATATACATGCATGGTCATAAATTAATAAACTACTATATTTTTCCTTTATGTGCCGTGTCCCTTTAGGACGTAGTCGATCAGTAGACACCACATTCTTATATCCCTTATAGTTCTTAATAACTTTTACCTTGGTATTTCCATAAAACCTGCTCTGCTAGTTACGCGTTGCATTCCCCTGTCTCTCTTTCTCTCTATCTCGCCCTGTAAGTATGAGATTCCTTATTACGTGTCCCAGAAACTTCAGCCGTCTTTTCTTGATGTTAAGTCTAAGTTTTCTTTACGTTTCCATTCTCTGTAATTGCGCGTTAAATAATTGCGGGTTTTAAAAGGATTTTTGGTACTACCTATTTAATATTTTTTTACTGTAGGATTTTCTGTTGTAGAAGTGAAGCATAGGTAGACTATAGAGTCAGTTCGGCATTCTTTTTTAAAGGACACTCAATAGGTTTTCGGCAATTGCAATTATTGTTGTTTTGATAATTAATTTATATATATATATATATATATATATATATATATGTGTGTGTGTGTGTGTGTGTGTGTGTGTTTTGTAATAATCCATCAGATTTTTACTACTTTAAACGCTATTTTTTATGGGTATTGGTATTTATTTCAGAAATCTTATTAAAGAAAAAATCGCACTGTCCAGGATGATTTCAAAGGAAAGGAAAAAGTTACCGTTAAGCATGACACGCCTTAACCAATTTAGTCTTCAATTAACTACGTATACTTGATCTCGCTGAAAGAAATTGACAGCTTTACTCCCCATAAGTATTTGGTTGCTCCCAGGTATAGTAGCCGCTCTTGGTACAAAAAAGTGAATGCTCAAAAGAGAGCTCAACTGTTGTAGTTCTGCTAAAAGTATCCCACCCCGCAAAAAACTGTGTTACCGCAGCTAATATAATGATTTAGTTAGTGTCACAGTTTTAATTGTGGAAAAAACAGATAATTTTAGAAAGGTTGCCAATCTAGAACGACGGCCATGATGTTTACTTTCAAACCGAGTTTGTGTGTAATCACGGATAGCTATTTTCCAAATCTCTCTCATGCAATTACAAAGATCACGATAAAGAGTAGAGAGCTTACTTCACTAGACGCTTGTAGTTCATAAAATTCTTCTGAGTGAAATGTACACTGTTTTCTTGCTTCACCTAATGATATATAACCTCATTATTTTCCAATACACCTGTGAATGTTCGCCCTGTTGCTACTAAATCCCAGCGTTTTAATAGAGATAATAAAATGTTAAGTGAGAACAAAATTCCTCAGTTACTTTCAGATAACATCATTGAACCCTGTGACTCATCATTTAGACACCAGTTGGTTGTTGCAAAGCACCTTACCAATAAGCAACATAAACGGCATTGTGTAGATTATTCCCAAACGGATAATCTATATACACAGTGGGATGCCTAATCTATGCCTCGATTGATAATAAGATAAATAATTTTCGCGAGGTACAGAGTATTATCGACTTCTGACCTGAAGAGCGCCTAATATCAGAGCCGATAACTGAGGCGAATAAAATGTTTACTGCCTTTGAAGGCAAATAGAAAGTTGTATCAGTTTTGTAGGTTGTCTTTTAATGGAGTCTTTGTCTATATTTCTGAGATGAGGTAATAATTACAGTATTTACATGATTCGGACGATTGTCCTCATCTTTGTTGAAATTTGTACGACGTTTCGGCCGTTGTACGCTCCGGCCTTCTTCGGGTGCTATGGAATGAATTTGAAATAATAGATAGAGAACACTACTGGAGACTACGTAAGCTTAAGGAATCAGCTAGGCTTCAAAAATCTCCTAAGCCGACCAAGCATAGAAATGAAGTCAATTTGAGAACCAGTAATCCGGAGTGCCAGAGAAAATCATTAGTGTCAAAAATTGCAATATGAGCTCTGGTCAAATACTAGAGAAACCCATTAACATCACAAATACTAGAGAAAACCATTAACATAAAAAATGCTATATGAACTCTGGTAAAAAAACGAGAATTAGTGGACATTAGGTTTATAAGTTGTTCTTGTCCTTAAATGAGTATAGACTTCGGTTAGCTCCCGTGACTTGACCCAAAGAGTTGCAAGTTCAGTACCAGGCTACAGCAGTGGTGAAGGAGTAACTTGTCGGGTTAGAGGGAGATAATTCATGACTTCCAATCGTGTCATTACTACTATGCAAGGAATGAGAATGATATACCCCAGTGATTGTAATAAAGGGTTTGGTTCGAAATACTAGCAACAGAAGAAGGTCAGAAACGTCGTACAAATGGCAACAAACATGAAAACATTAGTCCCAATAATGTAATGCTGTTAACCAATGGAGTTTATGTCTTAAAGGTAGTATCGAATACAATACAAATCTGTCCTTAGACTTCATTCTAAGCAAAGCAATAAAGCCACTGAGCCAATGGATGACTGAGTATAAAACAATATGAAGAATAACGTTATTAACACTGCAACACTAACCGTCAATTAACCATGGGTATATCATACCCGATTTTAAAAATATCAAAATACTATTAAATATAAATCTTTATTTGAAATATTTTACATGCAGGCACTTCAAACTTAGTACATTGAGTTAACATTAATATGAACTGAAAATAGGTAAGAAAATCAGGTTCTGAAAATTGTAATAAAATTGTAATTAACTTGTCATCATTTGCGCTGGGTACTATATAACCATGGTTTGTGTTCTCGGCTAGATTTGAACCTTTTAAAACTCTAAAAAGAAAAAACATCATCACTTGATAAGACACAGGTAGTGTTGAAACAAAATTATATTATAACATATTTATGTTATAAATTCTAAATAAATATTATTCTCTCTACTTTGTATTGAACACTTTCTTAAAAATTGTGTTTCTTTGGATTCGTAATTTTATTCCATCCATGCCTACCCTATCTATCTATCTATCTATCTATCTATCTATCTATCCATATATATATATATATATATATATATATATATATATATATATATACACTACCGGCCATGATTATTAAGCTAATTCAGTGTTTAAAAAAACATGTATTTCATACTTTTCTTTAGTATTTATTGCCAAGTCAATAATTGTAAATGATAATAGATTGGTTCTTTTCTTAATACTGCACCATAACATGTGCATCAAATGAATTTATAAATATTTAATAATTACATATATTGCAGTTTCATCAATGAAGGAGTGATGAAAATTTAGGGTGATTCTGGACAGTTTATCTTTGCTTCCTTGCCTTGTAAAATTTTGCAAAGTAATAATAACAAAAGAAACACCCTATTTTCATTTAGAATTATCCACTTGGTAAAAGATACTAAAAATAGTATGAAATACATAATTTCTTTTAAAAAACTGGGTTAGCCTAGTTATTATGGCCGGTAGTGTATGTATATATATATATATATATATTCCAACTGTTACACACAGGGGTTTTGAATTTTTCTTATGCCTTGCGTTGTGGTGCAGTGGATATCAACTCGGAACGACAAATCGTGGAGCCGAATTGAAATTGCAGCTGAATTCCTTGCATTCACTTACGCACAAATACCCTTAGGAACGGTGTTAATCTGTCTCTTACCTCCAGTTATGGGTTAAATAATAGGACAGATTGGGTTCTATCGCCGTGGCTGGCAACCGGGCTAACGCAGAAAGCAATGGCAACCTACTGCGGGATAATCTTCTGCCCAGTCAGTCATATCTCTTTCGAGACATGATCACCTAAATCGTGTATCAAGTATAGCACTTAACTGACTGAATATAAGATTCTTAATAATAATTACATCAACATATATGTTCCCGCCATTTTAGACAGCATATAGATAATTTTGGCCGTCATCTTTTATGGCACGTCATATTTTATGCTTACTAAAGTCAGTTTTATGTACTCATATTTGGAAAGTGAAATTTGCATTTACTTTAGCATTTCTTACTGTTTCATCGATCGAACACGTGTGTTCGACAGTTAATGCAATAAAGTGTCACTTTGTCTTGAAAAAGAAGAAATCCCAACTCTTACTTTGATTGATTCGTAAATTCTTTGAAGCATAGCTACAGACACCCGGAAAAGCTTTTATCTGCAGCAAAAAGAACACAGATGGAAGACACATTAAAAAGCAGCACGAAGTGAACTCTTTCCCATGTTGTGTAATGTTTAACAAGCTTGTCTAGCTAGATTAGCAATGACTGAGCGGTCACTGGGTCTCTCGTACTTGCGGCATTGTCTCATATCGAGGATAGGCTTAGTAAACCAGGCACAATTTTTTGAATCATGTATATATAAACATGGACATTGAGGCCAAGATCTAGGGACAGCAGTTCGTATCATGCTTAATATATATATAGTTATAAATATTAATATTATTATTTTTATCATTATTGTTATTATTAAGTTGTCATTTTTCATCATATTTCGATTTCTGCTATGAGCATTCTACCTATCAAGTCTGCTGGAAGACCTAAGACAGGTCGTGGTATGATGTTATGGTTCTATTTCATGTTTTTTCTATTCCCCTAACATCCCTAGCGTTACATGGACTAAGTTCTTCTTAGTGTTTGGGCTGTATTTAACAAGACAATTTTTTCTATATTTCTTAAAATGGAGTTTCCAGGGATTCTTTCAATGTGTTGTTTTTTGTTTTCCATTTTATATCTGTCCAAAGTGCACCTACTATCACTGGCACGACTCTTGTTTTCAATTTCCACAATCTTTCCATTTCAATTTCCAGGTCTTTATATTTTGACAGTTTTTCGAATTCCTTGGTTTCTATGTTACGATCCGCTGGACAAGCCATATCAATTAATAAACAAGTTCTTTCTTTCTGTTTTTTAACAATAATGTCCGGCCTATTTACTTCAATTTTTCTGCCTGTGTAGATGATGTGATCCTATAAAATGGTGACATCTTCTATTTCTGTAAACGTTGTTGGGTGATGTCCATACCAGTGATTGTTTACATATTTTCCATAGGGTTTGCACATTGCCCAATGTAAATATTGCCCCACTCAATCGTGACGATTTTTATATTCATTTGGGATAAGTACAGAACATCCTGAGATTAGATGGTCTATTGTATCTTGGTATTTATCAAAGAACCTGCATTTTGGATCCACATAATTATGTATAATATTTTTCTGAAAGTTCCTTGTGAAAAGTCTTTGGTCTCGCACTGCAAGCATAAAGCCTTCAGTCTCAGATTTTAATTCATACGTACGTAACCATAGATGTGTATTAACTTTATCAACATTGGACTTATTAGCACATTCTTAATATTGCCCATACAGAGGTTTGTCTTGCTAGCGTTGTTTCATCTGTTCAAGATCTTTTTCCTTAGCTTTGTTTTTCATCTGTTTGCCGCAATAGTTGGTTTTTGGCTTCTGTTTTACTATTCTACAGAATCTATTAAATGCAAATTTTGTTTGTATTTACTGGCATCTATTATTATTGAATATTCTTTATTTCTGTTTTCATGTTGTTTGACTAATTGTATCATCCTTTGTTGTTTCTATATATATTAGTAAATCAATTGTTGTTGTCTTGTATGGCAATTATAGCTGAATAAGACCTCTTCCACCTTGTTTACGGGGTATGTATAGACGGTTTACATCAACGTCGGGATGATGCATCTTACGCTTAGAAAGAAGCTTTCTTGTTTTAGAATCTATTCGCCTGATATCGTTTAGAGTCCAGTTCAACATGTTGAACCTATATTTGACCACTGGGATAACAAGGCTATTAATGGCCATAATTCTGTTCTGAGAATTTAATTATGTTTTTAATATCAGTCATAGCCTTCTATAGTACTCTTTACGTACTATTTCTTTCATTTTTTATGGTGAATGTTTTCACTCTCATTTACACCTCGATATTTATAAGCATCTTCTGGCTCTAAATCTTTTATTGTTACAGCAGGGTCTAAGCTAATTAAGAATGTTTGCTGTAGCGATCCTCGTAAAACTCTAACTTTAGCACATTTATTCAAATTGAATTTCATTTCAATGTCTTCACTGAAGCATTTTGCAGTTTGCAGAAGACCTTCCAGCTCATTTTCATTCTTAGCATACAACTCTAAGTCATCCATGTAAAATAGATGGCTTATTTTCTTTTGAAGTATTTTATAACCACATTCTGTCGTGTTAAGTTGACTTGTTAATGCTATTAATAATATGCAAAATAGTAAAGGAGACAAAGAGTCACCTTAAAGTATTCCTCTTTTGATGTTTATTTTACCAGACTTATATGTTCCATTTGTATGAGTGAGGTAAAGGGTTGTTTTCCATATCGACATACATTGTTTGATAAAATTAATGATGACGGGTGATACCTTGTACATATTTAAAGTCTTTAAGATCCAGGAATGTGGCACACTATCGAATGCCTTACGATAATCTATCCAGGCAGTACTAAGATTTTTCTTTGCATTGAAGCAGTTTTCCAAGATCATTGTATTCATAAGTAATTGGTCTTTACATACGTAACAACCACGTTTGCATTCCTTTTTGCTCGTGGTAGTATGTCATTTCTTTCCATGAAGAAATATGTCTGTTTTTTAAATCGATATTAATAGTTTCTATGTTGTCGGAAGGCACGTAATTAGTCTGTAGTTTTTCGGGTTATTTGTGTCACTATTCTTGAGTAAAAGAAATGTAATTCCTTTGGTCATCCATGCAGGAATTTTAGTGGGATCGTTAACCATTTCTTGAAGTTTTTTGGCTAGTCTTTTATGTGCTGTATTTAAATAATATAGCCAAAAGTTAGGAATTTTATCTATTCCTGGAAATTTCCAATTGTGTGCTTTTTTCAGTGCACATTTAACATCCTCTTTTGTGATTCCAGCCCATGTCTGTTCTCGTTTGTTTTTCATTTGTTCTATCTCTTGGACAATCGGGTTTGCTTCTTTGTTATGTTCTTTAAGGCTTGCCCATATTTTTTCCAGAACTGCATAACTTCTTCCATTTCGGGGGGACTGTCACTTCAATTATTTTTTTACCTATTACCCTGTAAATCTTTGCATCGGTT
This sequence comes from Ascarosepion bandense, assembly GCA_037127315.1. Classification (NCBI taxonomy): domain Eukaryota; kingdom Metazoa; phylum Mollusca; class Cephalopoda; order Sepiida; family Sepiidae; genus Ascarosepion; species Ascarosepion bandense. The sequence goes on from JBBBDQ010000479.1 coordinate 522,933, forward strand.
TGAAAAATCTTATTTTGTCTGTAGAATCTTGACCTTTTCTCATAGAGTCTTATTCTTTGAATCTTCAGTTGTATTGTTTGCCTTATTTTTTCCTTAGTTGATAGGACTTCATTTTCATTTCTAATGTTGTATTTTCTTTCGACTCTTCTACCTTTTCTAGTCCTTAGATTTATTCCTCTTGTCAGTTCATCGAGTACTGATAATTCACTTCTAAGTTGTTCTATTTCTTTTTCTATTTTTCTTTTTCAAGGTTGATTTTCATATCTGCGAGACTGCCTTGTTTTTAATTTGATGTCCAGTTTTTTTTGTTGCTGCTATTGCTGGTGCATATATTGCTTCATTGAGATTTATATGAGTGTCTTCTTCATCCAAAATTAATTTGAGTACTGCATTGTAGAGCTTAATAGTTTTGAGGTTATGCTTTGTCGGTTGTAATTTTAGAAGTTGTTCTCGTTCCTCCATTGAGATATTTTGTATCTGACGTACATGGTTCTTGATTTCGTCTTTGGCTTCTTGTATACTGTTCTAGTTTTCCGTAAAATAATTCTGTTCAATGTATTTTGAACTCGTTTTATTTCTGTCTTGTAACTGACTCAGATTACACCTTTACAGCACTTCCAAACTTAAAGCATTATCTTCACAGTGATTTGTGTGTGTCACGGTTTCTACATTATGACTTGTGGCTTATCTGATGTTATTATGTTTTATTTCTGATTCCGGTTCCCTTTCGTATTTTGTTGATTCGTCTATTCTGGTTGCAATTCTTTTTATCTCATTAATTTCAGCCTCTATCAATCGGTTATTTCGCATGATGTATTTTCGTACATTGGCTAATTTATTTTCGTCAATGTACTTTCTATTTACTTGTCCAACCTTTTCTCGCCAAATGTCATATGTTTGGCGAGTGATGTTTTTTTGAGATTTGAGTAACGCTTAATGAAATGCAGTCATAACGACTTTGTACTCACGAGACCATTTTATATTTTCTTTCTTTAAATATACGGTTATATATCTAGCTGGAGAATTTTCAAGCAATCCTTAGGATTATCCTGGTTGTGGGTACCTGAAGATTAATTCTTTGTGTAGGAGTTTGTTCCTATGGCAGATGTTTTGACTTCAGGTAGGTTCCTGACGGACGGGCTCCCTGTTTATCCACTGGAAGAACCATACTGGACTTTTTATTTCTAATTCTATTTGTAATTCTCAAATTTTTCCCACGAGTTACGCACGGGTCCAAAAGTCCACCCAAAGTTGCCCGGCACGTTGGGTAACGGTCATTTGCAAACAGGGTACCGAAGACTGTAGGGGATCGTTTGTGACCTCATAACGCAGTAGCCATTCACTCCTTGGCACGATATACACACTTTGAGTTGCGGGTTGTTGTTCAGAATTTTTCTTCTCCTAAATGGGTTGCCGAGCGACAGTTGACAGAGTCGCGATTGGAATTAAAAGAGAAAGAGGGTTTTCAAGAGCTTCAGGTTATTATTATTCTTATTATAGCATACTGCAACTTAATATCTATAAGGTTTAGATGTTTAATACACCATCAACAATCAATGAAATGTAGATAATTTACTTGCTTTGATATATATATGTGTGTGTGTGTGTGTGTGTGTGTGTGTGTGTGTGTGTGTGTGTGTGTGTGTGTGTGCCGCTTATATATAACACGCTAAAATTTATCTTATCTGGTTTAATGAGCCTATGGCTTCGGGGTTAGTGACTCCGACTAACACCTAATCGAGTTTCGATCCCGGCCAGAAGCAAGTGGATGTTTAGACACACTGATGAGCTGTGATACAGCGAAACAGGCTTGTATGTGGATGACGAATATGTATATATATATAAGGAGATTTAAAAACTAAAATTAAACTAAAAGTGAATAAAGCCTTCAAAGGAGATTAATAAAATTTGGTGGGGTGTATTAAATTTTAAAAGAATTGTGAATGTGAACTCATAAAGAAAATGTATCAAAGTGTTTTAAAAGAAGACTAGACATGTCAATAGTTTAAACGGAAAGGAGAGGAATAGGACAGTAGCATAGAATATAAAAAGTGAAGTGTTACAAAAAATTAAATAAAATATAAAAGTTAAGGATAATAAAAAATTCCTTAAGAGATTTTGATGATATAAAAGAACAAATATATGAGAAATAATATAAGTGAAGTTTTAGAAAGATAAATATTAGATAAAAGATGACAAAATATCAGTTAAATCAGTTAGATTTTAAGGTATATAATTAAATTTACTTAAAAAGATGTGTAAATTTATGGATAGGAGCAAATAGTAAACATATTGAGATAATTTTAGATCTACTTAAGAGTACATTCATTAGTATAACCACTTGTATATATATACGTGCCAAATTGTGAATAATTAATTTCGATAATGCCTGAATAAGTTGCAGAAAGAGTCTTTATATATATATATATAAATTACCAAACAGAAACAGAATATAACAGTCGTCGAATTCAGTTTTCAAAAGGGAGCGAAAGTTTTCGTTTAAGAATAATCAGAGCTTTCAATTTTCCAAATTTGAGAAAAAGTCTTTCAGTTGTTTTTACAAGAGTTTTTTCAGGTTCTGGGTGGCGACGGCTGCAGTAAATTCGTCTTGTCTCTTTCGTTCGGCAGCTACTACTGATTTTGCTCGCCGGGGTCTCGATTTTTATGCTTGTCCCAAATTCTCTTAGGATGTGCGTGATCGATTGGAGTGTCTATGCAAATCAAATCTTTAACAAATGAGATTACTTCCGCCTCTGCATTTCGAGGTGGGGAGTTTGATTCAACGAGTGAGGTTGAATATTTCCTCTGACGTAATTTTTCTTCATCTTCTTTTTGATTCAACTGATTACGTCAGCAAATCTAGCTTTTAGCTTGGGCATTTTAATTCCAGTGTGGTTTATGATTCGTTTTTATTCTCATAGTTAAAACTTTAACCTTTTTAATCTCATCAAAATTTTGACAATCCTGTTTTGACTACCGCTTTTTTTTCACTTCCACCGGCTGCAAAACTCAGTTTCTGATCAACTTTTGAATAAACAATGCAAAAATATATTTTCCTTTTTATTCTCTTCAATGTTCAACTAGTTTTTTTGTTTTTCAGATTTTACAAGTTTCTAACAAGTATTTTTAACTCGACTCATATCGCGATTGAAAATAAACTGCAAAATCAACAACACCACTAGCAATAATTTCTTTCGCTCCGTCGTATTAAACTTGCATTTTTTTTCATATGCAAAAATGGTGTTACAGAATAGATTCCGCAGATATGAACCACTAACGTCGGGGCAGTCGCAGACTCATGAGTCAGCAATCAGTGAACATTTAATAAATTCAATCGACTACAGAACACTGAATTCTTCAGTCTTGCACCGAGCTAGGACGAGACTCCATTTGGACATCCTGGAGTCTCTAACCATCAATATGCAACGTCCTGTCCCGTGCAGACAGACAGAACTTAAATTTAAATAAGAACTCTTTGGGGAAACTACCGCCCAAAATAAGTAGTGTGGATTTTTTCTTTAATCTTTAATTCTTTTCTTTAATCTTTAATTCTTTTCTTTAATTCTTTAATTTTAGCCTCAGAAGTTGTTCAACTTTTTTTCTTGGCAACTTCTTTGTTTTAATTGCCGACGATTTCTTTCTGAAGACGTGTCGGCCGAAAGGCGTCTCAAAATCCCCCTGTTATATTTTTTTTATTTTCCCTTTTTGAGATACTTTTGATTAAATCTTTCTTAATAAAAAATTATCCTTTTCAAAATAATTGCAAATCAGTGTGGTAGTAGGAAGAATTTGTTTAAATATATATATATATATGTATATATATAAACTTATTTATAAATAGAACTTTGTCTGTGTGTGTATGTGTGTGTGTGTCTGTATGTCCGTTACTTATAGACTCAGAAACGGCAGAACCGATTTTCTTGAAAATTTACACAGTTGTACTATAAGCGTCTGCGAGTGTTATTAGCTAGGCTTTGTGTCGAATTACCCCCAATAATTAAAGAAATCGGGTTATAGAAGGAGTGGTCCGATTTTAATCAAATTTGATACACTCATAAACAACGACATAAGAAACGATATTCAGAAGTTTCAAGGTTGCAGTTCTTACAATAGTGCAGAAAATCGATAATATATCTATAAAATGCAAGATGTTTGTGTGTGTGTCTGTTTATCTGTCTGTATGTCCTTTATAAAAATCTACAATTTTTATCCGATTTTCACCAAACTTCACAGAAATATTCTTTAGGCTGAGTCTGAGATCCAGGACTATGGATTAGTCTTAAAGCTTTCATTGCACCCGAGCAACGCCGGGTTATACTGCTAGTATATATATATATAGCTTCCAATGCGCTGATTGAGAACCAAAGGCCATGATTCGCGCATCCGCAATGTTTTTGGTCAATAAAAGGGAGTTTGAGACATTGGCTGGCAGTGCTGTTGGGACCGTGGTGACGTGTACTGGTATAGAGTTTCGTATTAAGTTACGACCCTGTTTATTTTTTATTGGAAGCTGGACGCTAGCTTCGAACCTACCAATAGAGCGAGCGTTGTAATTACCAGTATCTACCGAAACGTGAGAGAAATACACTGAATAACTACAACTGAAATATCCAAGCCATGTCTCTTGTGTTTTTGATCGACTATTTATATATGCTGGACAATCGTGCATTATGTGTATTTAAGAGTTTAAGTTCACCTTAAGGTCAGATTAAATGGATTTGTGAAGAAATTACAACATGGTGTCACTGAAACGTATGTCTTTCTTTGAATTTCTTTTGTGAAGAAAAACAAAATGATGTCGCTGATGTGTATAAAGTCTTTGCTCGTCTTTCTTTTGTGAAAAATCTAATGTTGTTGTGTCTTTCTTTATTTTATTGCCGACAAGTCGATGTGGAAAGTGGAGAATATATTAGTACGGCGTGATAGAGAGAGTGAGAGAATATGAAAAAGCATGTCGCCTACACGATACATCCAATTTGACTACCAGTGTTTCTCTGTAATGTTATTTCATTCTTTGTTGAAAATACATGTAGAAGAAGGAGAAACTCAGAAGGTAAGAAAATACAAATCGTCCGCACATGACTTCCGGTCAGACAACCCGTGGCTCTCTGCCTAAAAAGGCAAAATTTACTCGTTCTTATAAGTCTGCAGAGAATAGAAATGGATCAAATTTAAGATTTTTTTTTCCTTGCTCCTGATCAGCCAAAAAAATAAGAAGTTGTATTGATTTTGCTTTTACAAACGTCATCACATAGTAAAATTCAGTGGACCAGCTGTCTTTATGAAAAAAGCTTTTCTATAGGTGAATGTATAGATGTATATGCTTTTTAATTAGCTCATGAAAAGGTATAGGTTTGTGCAAGCTCGGATTTACTCTGCTATCAAATCTTACAAAATCCGACATGAAGAAGTGATGCTCATGCAATCACGAAAATAAACATTTGTAATAGAGCTATAGAATTATATTTCCTATAACTTCCAATAAAAATTCAATATAATAATTATCAATGCGATATTTATATCTTGAGGCTTCAAAAAAGTACATGTATATACTACAAAAAAGAAAAGTCATTTTTTCCAACTGTGTTTAAAAAAAGAAAGATCTTAAAATTGCCAATTAATTTTCCATACCATTCATTCATCGCAATTTTTTTAATGCCATATATTCCGCAGAGAATCTCACTTCAACAAAAATAATTATGAATAGTTGAAATAGGGTGAAAAGATTTATTTTTATATATGTTGCTTATTTTAATTTTGACATTTTAAAAATTCAAATCTCTTAAAATCTTGCATGTTTTCTCGGCAATGCGCTCAGCTGTGCGAAAATACGTTTTTAAAAACGTGGGATAATGAAATAAAATTAAACACACAAATCAAAATTTGTTAAATTTCTTCAGTATTATTGTGTATATCATATTATTACGGACAGTGTTTGTTCAGTTATATGAGCTCTCATGACTCTCCACAACTTCCTGCTCTTTGTAACTCTTAGCACTCTTAGCTTTTTACTGTACTTCCCACTGTATTCATGTTACGTAAGCTCGTTATGTAAGCTCCTTGCTACTTTTTTCTTGCATATGTCATCATGAGTATCACATTCGCCAAACCCACTTTTCTCGGTATGTGTGATACAAATGTCAAGTATCTCTTTCTTTTTCTAAAGGTTACTTTTTGCTTACTTGTTCTGTCTATGGTATTCCCAGTACCATTCTTTGGCACCACATATTGGTTTTCTCAAGATTCCTCATCATCTGTGAGGAAATCATTTAGGAAAAGATGCATCAAATAAAATAATTTCTTCTTCCAAATATGTTTTTGTATTTGCAAATGTAGAATGAGCTATAGAATGCAGAAAACAGCCGGCTAATGTCTTTGCTCCGCAAACGATATCTGTTCCATCGAATCTTTCAAACGAGTCAATTGCTCATTGTATTTTGGTGCAGTGGCAGTTTGTCTAGTGTCTAGTAATTGAATGTGACCAAACATAAACAGATTCTCCGCCACTAAATTCTGCTAATGTAATGAAGTTTTTCAAGAATCTAACCACGATATCCTTGGTCTTTAAATCCATTTCTAATAACCAATTTATATTAGATCCGAAAACAATTTTTCTATATCGAGAAAGAAAAAGAAAAATATTCAAACGCTTATCAGTACTGCTCTAGTCTATACCTTTACCTTGATTTAAAATTCTCCTTATAACTGAAAACGATGAATTGCACAAGTAATTACGAAATGATAAAATTCTGCTTACACTTCTCAGATATCCTTAATGTATTTCAAAAAATTGTGTGCGAATATTTTCATCAACCTGATAGCTAGGTATATACATATTTTTATATATAAGTATTTATACAAAAGTTTTCATATATAAATATTTATATAAACATTTTCTTCAGTCACAATTTTTTTATATACATATTGTCATCAGCCACATAAATATATATTTATACAAACATATTTATATATAAATATTTCGATAAAGAATGAGAGGGTAGATGTCTGAGCCGCACACCATAACTGACCCCTTTAAGGTAAGATTTCTTCGAGTTTGCATTTCCGACCAATTCAACTCCAGCTGGAGGCCTGTGCTGAACCAGACACTGAGTATCTTGACCGGCCCGTCCGTCCAAGCGAAGGCCCCGGGGAAAGATGCTCCCTCTCGCTCGCTTAATCGACAGACTAGTCGCAGTTAAACATGACACCACCACCTTTGGTGCCCACAAATTACTTTGCCGACTCCGTGTAACTCGGCGTCGTTCTTTACGAACACGGAAAATCGTCAGCATAGGCGGAATGATTAGCAGGCCTGGAGACGCCAGGGAAGGTGATCCCCCAAAGCATCAGATTTGCCTTTATCTTACGTAGGAAGGGTTCCAGTGCAAGAACGTACAGCATAGGCGAAAGCGAAGAACCCTGACATGGTCACTTCTCTTGGCTTCCTGGACCATCTCCCATATCTGACGAGATCCCGGTCCCGCACGGACCACTGTGATGAGTTACTTAGCCGGCGCAAAACGGGTGGGGCCTTCGTTGTTATAATCACTGCATACCTTCATAGCAAGGAGTACTCTCATTTGTTTTCATCCTTTGCTATAATCTTTGGTAGTCTCTTCAGCTACGCTGGTTACTGAGCAGATGTCTGTTCCCGTGTTGCTTTTCTTCTCTTGTCACCAGTCAATCCTGCTGAGTTTCTTGGCCTTTTTACTGAAGTGGCGCTTTCTTTTTTGTTGAGAGAAGGGCCAGAAGCTCGTCCCAGAGGAGTAGAGGTTGGCTTATTTTGCCGAGAAGACGAGCGGGTTCATCTATAAGTGGACGAGGGTTTGCTTTTCTTGAAGGGAAAGTTAGAACAGATGAAGCGGGGCGTGGTGGTGACGCTCACCCATCCAGAACCATCTTCAGTGATTTTAGCTTTTGAATCTTTTCAAAAGATTGGTAATTTTTGGTCCAGGGTCCTGTGGGTGGATTGACCTTGCTGCTTCGTGGTGTAGGGTTGTTGGCTTCCGGTAGCACAGACGGCTTGTCGAAAATGAGAACCGGTTCTCTGCTCTTGCTTTTTGCCCTTGCCCACCACCTGCCATTCATCCTTGCTTTTCTTTACCATAGTGGCTTCCTGGGTGGAGGGCTGCGGCACATTAAAGGCAGTTTTCCCCTGATTACTGGTCTTCGTGGTGGTCGGAGTGGGTGCTTGTTCGTTGCCAGGCTGTGAGACAGGAAAATTTCTATCGGGGCATGAAATAGCCAGGTGGCCGATCTTGCCGCACTTCCAGCATGCTAATATTTTGCGAGATACGACTTGCACTGACCGTCAGCCAATGTCTGAAACGCTGAGGATGGGGCTAAAGGATAGCCTAGATACGATAATGTAGAAGATACATGACCTAAGTTTGCGATCTTAAGAGACGCTGAGGCCCTCACCGAACTGTTTAAAACACACCATCTTCGTGGGCTGGAACTTCATAGTCAGTCACTGTAGTCTTTCTTGTGCCCCTGTATTCAGTAGGGAGGATGAGGTCGTTGGTGATCAAATTCCTGTTGACCATTGCCATACAGTGATCGGGCGTGGGCATTAGCACGTCCCACATGAAAACCCCAACGCCACGGATAATCTGATGGAGCATGAATCCCTGGCATATGAGGATCATGTATGCAGGTTCTTTTGATGAACGGCACACTTTTCTTGTGCGCTTGTTCATGACAAAAACAGAGACAGTCCTGTGGGTATATTTTTCTACATTTTTCGACTCGCAAACAACCTTCCTTAATCAGTTAGGCATAATCCTCAGTCCTCTTCAGAAAATCTTTTAGGTTCAGGAGGCAGGTTGGCTGGGTCTTCCAGCCGCAGAAAGTTTGCTGGTCTTTATCGTTGGCTAACTGGGGTGGTTGCAGACATCTTTGGGAGAGTGCAGGTCATGTCGTGGATGCTGACATGGCAGCTTGTGTGTTGCTTCTGCAGGCTGATGACTTCGTGGGATGCCCGCTGCTCCTGCAGGTTGTTGATGCCCTTAGTTGTCTGCTGCTTCCCCGGGCGGCTGAGTCCTGGTGAGGTTTGCTTGTCTGGCTGCTGGTTTCCTAGGGAGGCTGGTCTGGGTGTCCTTTGACCTCTCTCTTCCGTCCATCTCAGGCTGGCTTGTGTTTAAAGGATTCAACCACAGTTAAACGAGATGGATGCGAGTTAGCACGTGCGAAATCCACACAATCGGACAAACAATCATCGTCTCCTTTACCGAAGTGACCATGGGTAAAGGGATCTTCACCAGACTAGACCGTTTCACCTCCGAATCAGAGGTAAACCTAAAGCGGGACTGGCTGCTAAATAAAACGTAATTCGTTCCAGGAATCAACCACGAGTAACCGAATCGCAAACGAAACGCACGCCTAGCTGGAGGTGGCTAGAGAGCGGAAAGCAAGTATCGGAGAACAGATACCACATATGATCCTACTCCTTGTAGGGATTTTTTATAGCCAACCCTACTGAGACGAGAAGTGATACAAGGTCAGTTTTTTTTAAAGTGGGGACCTTGGGAGCGAACGCTCGGGTAACTGGTAAAAGATTACTCAGCACCCGCCTACGGGGTAACTGGTTACAAATCTAGTCTTGGCTAATCAATGTTTTTCAAAGCTGGTATTTGCTCCCCAAACCTACCCACCTGCCACTGTGGCAAGGGCTGCAAGCAGCCGGCCAGCAGGAAGTTAGAATCAGAGAGCACATACTTAATTTTGATGCTTCACGATGAGCAGCGGAGGTATTATTTACCAATCCTCCCCCACTGAAGTGGATGTGAGAAGTTCGGATTTTTTAAAGTGGGTCTCCGGGCGAAAAATTTCCGGTTAGTGGTTACAGATTACCAAGCCCCAGCCTACGCGGTAACTGGGTACAAAGTTAGTTTTAGCTGATCATTGCTCGTCAAAGCAGGTCAAAAGCTAGTCATAGCTGATCATTGCTTCCAAGCAGCCGGCAAGCAGAAAGTGATAATCAGAACCGATGCAACACTTTGATCCTGCCCAACAGGCCGCGGAGCATATTCACTCATCCCCCCAACTGAGGCGAAATGTGTCACAAGATAAGGTTTTTAACGTGAGGACACCGGGCGCAAACTCTCAGGTAACAAATCAAAGACTATCAGCCTCATTTTACGCGGTAACTGGACATAAATCTTGTCTTGGCTGGTCATAGTTAGTCTGAAATGGCTACTGCTTGTCAATTCCTGCCAAAAGCTAGTCTTAGCTGGTCATTGTTTCCAGGCGGCGGGCGAGCAGAAAGTGAGCATTGAGAACAGATACTACACTTTGATCCGAGGTTTACAATATTCCCCCACTGAAGCAGCTTGTATCAAAAGGTTAGTTGCTTAAGCAGTAACTGGGTACAATGCTGGTCGAGATTTACTCTACTCCCCCACTGAGTGCGTTGTGACACAAGGTCGTTTGTTAACGATGGGAACCTGAGCGCGCATTTGTCAAAGATTACCCAGCTCCCGCTTAAGTGGTAACTGGGTACAAAGGTGGTCATTGCTTATCAAAGCTGGTCATAGTTTCCACGACGGCGAGCAGGTAGTTAGTATCTGAGAACAGACACTAAACTTTCAGCCTGACCGACGCGCGGCGTAGACGATTCTAGCGTGAATAACGCTGATAATGGCAGATCAACAGTTAGCAACATCTCGTGGTTACTGATTTTCGCGTAAGATATCAAGATAAAAAAAGTTAAAAATTATAACAAGCAGGAGCAGTAGGTTGTGGCAGATATACTGCTTAATTATAGAAAAACAAATTAGTTTAAATAAATTTTCATATATATTCATATAAGCATTTTCATCAACCTCATAAATATTTATATAAACATTTTCGATAATTTCTTTAATATTTATATATACTTTTCTGAAGCAAGCATCTCATGTTCCCTGGATAATTTTCAAAATCCGCTGAATATATGCGTTCCTAAATTCTCGTATCTTTTCTTTGTGTTGTCTCGTTGTTCATTCTAATGTACAATGTTTTACTTACTTAAACACAATTAAAAATCACAAATAGCGAAGATTTATTAATAAAATGTACAAGGAAAATCAGTTCTTGCTTTGCTTTGTCAGAATATCAATATTCCTTAAAAATATTGATTAGTTATTTTTTGTTAAAACTACTTCATTCAATCAAAGTTTGCCTTGTTAGCAGAAAGCAATGGCTACGCCTTTTCCAGAACGTTAGTGCTCGAATCATTCAAATCTCTAGAGACGACTTACCAATTAAAAGGAAAGGAAATATCTTCCAGTTTGTTAGAAACTCATCTTGCTAGTCTAATTTGAAAGGATGAAATTCTTGTATGTTTTCAGTATTGAGAAAATTTATTATTATTATTATTATTATTATTATTAAATATGTAAATTTAAAATATTAAATAGTAGTTTTCCAGAATCTCTTTTAACAAGGATAAACATAAGAACTTATCTAAGCAAATTAGTTGGGTCCATGAGTTGCATCAAGAAAAATAAAGCAAAAAAAAAACCTCTAAAATTTGGCTCTTCTCTACCCAGTGCAAGGGCCTGAGGGATAAAATTATTTTTTTAGTTCCCCCACCCCCAACTCGACACGGTGCTAATTATGTGGTGCACATATTATTTACCAAATAATTTTCGATGGAGATCGATTATTTTATTCGAGAAATTGAAATATTCTCCATTTATCGTATAAGTTGAAAAATCTCGCCTGAGAGGCTATTCCAGGGGGTAATTAAATTTAGTACAAAAGTTTCCGTTAATTGGGCTACTAGCAATAATAGAAAAAGGATGCTTTGTTACTTTATTTGTTAAAATATTAATTCCAGGCCAAGTCATTCAGTAAAAATGCGGCCACGTAGGGAAACAAATAAAATAATGTTTAGAATTAAGCCAGCCTATAAAAATGACAATATTTATACTTAGTTTCTTGTGTGTGAAATGCTATTTTCAGTAACATTTCCTTCAATTTCATGATTTCGTTGATGGCTGTATAGAATTAGCTACAGAGTTGTCCGTCTCCTCGACTAGCTGTTAAACACGGCTAGAAAATTCTGTTTGCATTGCCTACCCATACCCAGGAAAGGAAAGATTGATTCGTACCTGTAGCCTAGCTTCTTTTTTTTTTTTTTGAGCGAAATTGAACATATCAAACGTGGCTAGAAATCGAACATGCTTCGCCAATTTCTAGCTTTCAGACGCTAACCAGTACACCACCAACAGGCTTAAAAGTTTTTTAAACGTTTCTTAGAGCATAATTATCATGTTTCTGGAATGAAAACCTTCGGGCTTATTTTATAAGATTTAATATTCCCACCGGCATTGCTCTTACGGAACACACTTAAATTCAGTACACAAGAAAATATCTTATTGAAATGACTTCGGGGAAAATGTTCAATTGTTCTTGTGACCTTATTGACCATTTGTAATTAAATCTGTTAACAGTAAGCCTAAAATATCGAGTAATCTTTGTATCAATCCTATATCCCCCCCGCTTATAATACGATCATAGCTTTACACTTCTAGTTAATCCTGCCGTCTTCTGGTAGCAACTGAGCAGAGAACCCGACCAATAAATTAAACAGCAAACAGAAGTATTAGTCCGAAAAATCTCAGGGATAAGTGTACACACCAATCGAGATAATAATCGATTGTGTTTGGCGGCTTCTTTCTTATTTGCCAATCTCCTCTTTTGCTGAAGTTAACATGACAGATGTGAATTTATTTGCATAAATTTACTATTTCTAGTTCCTCATTTAAATTATTTCTTTTCTTTCGAATCTCGATTCAAAGTAGTTATTTTCGTTTTGCCATCTCGCAGCTAATAATGCAGCTTAACAGAATGCCAGCTGTCCTACCTTTCACATTTCAACAATATTTGTGCATATATATATATATATATATATATATATATGTGTGTGTGTGTGTGTGTGTGTGTGTGTGTGTGTGTGTGTGTGTGTGTGTGTGTGTAAATATTTCAGATAGGGAATATCCGTAAAAGGACAATATGATTAAAGACAAAAAAAAAATTATCTTAGCCGACGCGGCTATTAATTTTCATATATATATATATATGTATATATATATATATGTGTGTGTGTGTGTATGTGTGTGTTTATGTGTGTGTATGTTTGTGTATGTATGTTTGTGTGTGTGTGCGTGCGTAAATATTTCATATAGGGAATATCCGTAAAAGGATAATATGATTACAGCCAAAAAGAAAATTATCTTAGCCGAAGCGCCTATTAATGTTCATATATATATATATATATATATATATATATATATATATATATATATATATGAAAATATATATATATGTAGCAATCGGAGTCTAACCCTACTGATGAGCTGTGATACAGCGAAACAGATCTGTCTGCGGATGACAATAATATATATATATATATATATTGATGCCATGCGCCTATGCCTTAGGGTTTAGAGACTCTGACTACATCCATATCGGTCGTAACCAAATCCGGGTCATTATTCATTACCCTACCCGCACATTCACGCGTACAACAGCTGGTATTTTAAAACAATCACTCATCTAAATACTGATACAGCTTAACGTTATTTACTTTTAGTGTTTCAACGTGAAGTGGCCGTAAGTCCTGTTTAAGAGACGGCTTCTTTTTGAGAAAATGTTTCATATGCATTTAGAAGCGATGAGAAATATTTACAATCAATGGAGAATAAATATGTAGAGTCATGGAATGCCGAGACCGTATCTTACGTAGTTTAACTTCAGTCGGGAAACTTTTCAAGGCGACTGACTTTAAGCTGTCGTAATTGTAAATAAGGAAAATACTGGAATAAAATAAAACCCCCAAGAAATTCGTAAAATCAGGCCTTTCATGTGATTACTGATACAGAGCTTAACCCATATTAACGCAGTGTCCTCATTTGAGGACAGCATAAAAAACTGTTAAAAATCATAGTTATAAATCATTATATAAAACCATTATTATATATAGGTAGTGAGGACATATTGATTAATCAATTTATGATAAAAACTGCTCAAAAATATAATTTAAAACACATGAAACATTCAGAGCAAATTTGACAAAAATATGCTTCCATAAACCTACTTAGATACTTACCAATATTTTCTTGTACTTTGATCTCCGTATGCAGCTATTGAAAGACTCGTGTATATAAGCGTTTATTTAAATCATGTTTTTCATATTTCTTTAAAAAATTTACATTTATAAGATATATAGCAATATAAAATTTGCTGTCCTCAAATGAGGACACTGGGTTAATGCATAGGCAAAGCACATTTAAAACATGAACTATGACACTTGGAGAAAAACAAGCCCCTAACATAACGCGTTTGATACTGCTAATATGATGTAATGTCAAGGTATTGTTTTAAACATGCTCTGCATTGTCTGGAAGAAGCAAGCTTTTTTTTTTCTTGAAATAAAGGTTTCTTAAATGTTTTGGTGTGTTTGTAATCCTATTTTATGCTACTGTACTTGCAATCAGGTCAAAAATTAAAAAAAATTAAAAACTTGGGTTTAAATAGGTTAATAAATACGACTAACAACTGTTTTTTATACATGAATAATCGATTAATCAACAATTTATGGAGAGGTTTTAACCTGTGATAAAGTTTCGTTTATAAAACAAGCCTACAGGATATTAGCGAGAAAGGAAGAGACAGATTTTTTTGTCTAATTTTAAAGAATGTATAGATACTGCATTTACAAATTACTTTTCCTGGGTATGATAATAAACTACATCTGGCAGCATAGTCTCTGATCGAGAGATTGGAATTTTTTGAGGATCGTGGAACCATCTACAAAGTTTTGTTGTTCCCCGGTCTATCCTGATCAGAGGTGGTATAAAAAATATTGATTCTTAGACTCGATGTTCCAAACACCAAACGCGTATAAGCCGGTTTACTCAAATTCAGTCAAAGACATTATTGTTATAATCCATGTAAAACATGTAGCAAAAAGTCAATTACTCAATAAAAAAATAATTCTTTCTGCTTAGAATGAGGTGAATACTACCATATTACATTAAGTGTTCGCTTGTAATATAACAATTAATTTCGAGAGATAGTGTCGTGAAATGGCAGCACTACAAAAATATTTGGTTAACAAAAAAGTGAGTCTATCATATCATTCCGAAATATGGGACACACTTGCATGAAAAGGAAGAACACATATTACCAATGAGTTTGGCTCTGAAAATGATAGTTTTATTTCATCTACCTAAGTCTACTAACTATACTATGTCGAGGTATCTCCATTTTCAGATATTTACAATACTTTACTGAACAGAAAACCGAACAGCATTTTCGTAAACTTTTAAAAAGTATGGATATATTTTTCGTCTAGATATCAAATGACTTTCATATTCGTGACAATATGCATTTTTCAACACGACAGCATTATCTCAACAAAAGTAAAAGAGGCTATGACATTATAATTGATCATAAAATCTAAGCTAAGTATATGTTTCAATAAAAATATAAGTCTTTCATTTCAAACTCATCGATCGATGCCATTTTAAGCACATGCACGCATACATAGATGAATACATTGATAGATACATAAAAACAGTTCCACTTCTGCTATATGCATGACTCTTCAGAAATGAATTGAGTTCTCTTGGTGACTGGCGTGTGTATACACTGCTTATATACAACACGTTAAAATTTCCCTTCTCTGATTCCATGCGTCGATGGCTTAGGGAGTAGTAACTCCGACTGACACCAAATCGGTCAAGTTTTGATCCCGGCCAGAAGCATGTGGATGCGTCTAGCTACACCGATGAGCTGTGATACAGCAAAACAGTCTTGTATGTGGATGACTAATATATATATATATATATATATATAGTTTTAAGTTATGTTATATTTATGTTTAAAGGTTCTGAATATCAAGTATTTATGTTTAAATTTTTCGTATAGAAAATTCGTCTTGTTTATAATTAATGTGCATTTGGCTGCAATACAATATGTTGATATTTTCTTGTGTGTTATTTTTAATGCTAGTGGCATGTATTTTTGTAAGAATACTTTTATTTGTTTATCAATGATGTAATTAAGAAATTTATATATATATATATATATGTGTGACTCTTCAGAAATGAATTGAGTTCTTTCGGTGACTGGCGTGTGTATACACTGCATATATACAAGACGTTAAAATTTCTGTTCTGTTAAAAATGACAGACAGTGTTAATTCCCATATAATTTATGTAATAAAAAGAAATAAACTATAAGACCACATGAAAATTTGTAAAAATCTTTACCACATCTACTTTTTGTCAATTTAAACGAAACTTGCATAAAAGAGAGATTGCTGCTAAATACCCGATATATATATATATATATATATATATATATATATATATAGAGAGAGAGAGAGAGAGAGAGAGAGTGTGTGTGTGTGTGTGTGTGTGTCTGTTTGTAGAGGGTATTTAGGCAGGAAACCCTCTTCTATGCATGCAAATTTCTTTAAAAATACAATGTGCTGTGATTGAGTTTTTATATAATTATTTTTCATGTTATATATACATATATATATATATATATATATATATATATATATAACATGAAAACCTTATCAAGTGAAGATGTATTTTATGAAAACAGCGACTTTTATAATAATGCCCTGAAGAATAAAGGCTATAGAAAACCATGACATCAAATACACAAAACAATATAACCATAACAAAAACTTTGAAAAAGGAAAAACCATTTGATATACACCATCATTTAACCAAATGCTCAGCACTAATTTTGCGCAGAATTTTCTCAATTTTTTTTTAATCGTGTCACCTCAGGCAAGGTATTCCACTGCCACTATAGCACTATATACATAGAGCGATTGGGTATAGGAAATGTCAAACGGAGGGTGATAGACGACTTAGGATGTACAAAGGGAGAAAGTTGGAGAGTGTGTGTGTGAATTAGTGTGTTAGGAGGTGTCCATTGACCTTACATTTAAAATCCTGGCGGTTGTTGCCGTCGGGGAAGCAAGTGATTTAAGTTCGTCAGAGCAGAAGCCACGAAAGTATTTATAGAAGAGGCACAGGGAAGCCACGTCACGCCGGTGAGAGAGATACTGCAGGCGGTCAGCCAAGTCGGTATCAATCACATTACAGATTCTTCGCTGTATTTTGTCAAGAACCCCGAGGAGAATAGAAGGGGCACCCGACCAGATGTGGCAGCAGTACTCAATACACGGGCGGGTGGTAGATTTATATAATTGCAGGATAGATTCAGGCAGAAAAAATTTCCGGGCCCTGCACAGAGAGCCAACTTTCATAGCTGCGGATTTAGCAATATGAAACATTTTCCTAGAAATAATCCTGTAACTAAAATTTATAATAAAAATATCATTAAATTAAGTTATAATTGTACAAATAATCTAGAAAAAATATTAAAAATATTAAAAATAAAATCTTAAATCAGCACGTAAACCAAAGTAACAATAAACATCCACATAATGAAAATAACAATCATACAAATTTATGTAATTGTCGAAATCCTAACAATTGCCCACTGGGAAATAGAAGTTTAACAAATTCTATTGTTTACTAATGTACTATGTCATCTGATTAAATCTCAACTATTAGAAACATTTATATTGGTTCTACTAAGAACACTTTTAAACAGAGATGGTATATGCACTTAACTTCTTTCAAGAATAACGCGTATTGACACTAAATAGAAAATTCTGAAAAAAAATAAGAATCTGGAAATCATTCTAGCTATTTGCTCTCTGTGCCTCAATGAAAAGCTGCACATTATATAGTTTCCTAAAAATAAAGTACTACTAAACCGTAGAAATGAATTTACAGCATATATAAACACCGTAAATATTTCAATTGAAAAGTTAATTAATCGTAATTTTCATTTATAATTCATGCTCTGTTACATAATTATTTTCTTTAAAAATTAATGACCAACTCTTTACTTATATATTTTTCATGACACCAGTATACTTTAGTATACCATAATTACATTATTTAAGTCTCAATTTAATCAATATAGCTCCTTTAACAAACTATTATCTACACATTAGAATATGTTTTCCTAATATGTAAATTCCGCACACACAGAAAAAGTGTGAGTCTTCATAACATAATTCAACGATTCAACTTCATGCAACCTCAATGTTTAACTTTAGAGTCAACCTAATTCCCACTTATATCGAGTAATATAGACACACGCATAATTATACTGTATAACTTCCTCCAATCACGTCTCCTTAAATTTCTAAATAATCATGAGTTCATTTTATATTTTCCCAAAAAATCATTTTTACCACTTATTTTAAAATAATTCCGAAGAAAAATAACGTTCTGAAACATTTTTAGTGTATTCACATGATGCTTTTATAAACGATTGTAATAACAATATATATATATATATATATATATATATATATATATATATATATATATATATATAGTCATCCACAGCTCATCAGTACGGTTAGACTCTGATTACTTATAACCCAGGATTGAAACCCGACGGAATTGGCGTCAGTCGGCGATTCTACCTCTGAGCTATGGGTGCTCGGTAGAAGAAGGCAGAGGTTTTAGCGTGTGTATATTATCATTTTACACACCCAATAGCCGAGAGTGTTCTAATTCATTACTGAATGAACGATGGGTAAATGCTATATATATATATTTATGATTGAAATAATACTGCTTTGGTAAATGACAAAATACTTCAAACTAATTCTATTTAAACTCTAGCTTTATGTTAATATTATACTTTATTACAAAAAATCTGCTTGCCTAAAATGCCTTTCTACCAGAAAACTACTGAAAAACATCCATTTTGGTACAAAGCATCATTATAATTTAACACTATATATACATATGTGTGTGTGCGTATTCATTGATAGCAAGCATGTTCATAACTTGAAAGTTAATTAAGCAATTTCGTTGTATGAAATGAGCTAATTAATGTGCCTCTTGAAATCGCGATGATAATTTTCTCCGAGAATTAAAAATGGCATTAATTGAATTGATCATACTATCCACAATGTGAGGATATATTACATTTATTAACTATATCAACCAACTCCAAAGAAGCATTCTTTCCGTTTGCGTTTTCAAACACGACTGGACTTCCTTTGCAAACTAAAATCATGTGCATCAGTTTTCTTGAACTCCCTGATAAAATCTAAAGAAGAATCAGCAATATATTCAGTCCTGATGTGGCCGCTCGTCTCCCTGTATTTTTTGTATAAACTCTTTCATGGTAATTGTTCGGATGAGTTTTTCGTTATCGTACTTGCACTATGAATTTAAGCGCAGTACTAGACTGGCACTGCGATCTCATCAATTTACTGTAAATTCTGTGCTTTTTTATCGCACTTCTTGCTTATGGAACTCCCTTCCGGTTCCAACTTCCCAGCTAACTTCAATCTTCAAAACTTTAAATGCAATTTCAACAGCTATCCACTATCCTCAGGATTATTCTTTTTTGTTCCCGTTCATTAGTAATGTTTCAGTTTCTAATTCTTCCTTGTGTCTTAGCGGTTTTACTTCCTTTTATGGTATAAAAGATAGATTTGCTGGTGGTTGTTTTGCTGGTGGTGGAGTTTCTTTCACTGACGGACAAATACCCCTGCCAAAAGTTATGAATCCATCTATTTTCTCCCCAGGTATGTGTTAAATAGTAAGTCAAACGGATTTCTTAAGCTCTGGTTGGTAAGAAAAACTTAATTAAAAATCCGTTAAGCATGAGGTTTGCAACTCTATCTCGTAAACACCTGCTACTTGCCTTGTAAACCAAAGTAACAATGACTTTAGCGTTGATAGCCGTGGCCTTGTACTCCTCAAAGTGTCTACAGCACTTGAATACATGAGAGAGGGAATTCGTATGGAGGAAAGTCTTAGGCCAGTTGTTAGCGTGAGGATTGTTCTTCCTCTTTTATGTGCCGTGCTACTTCAGGCCCTAGGCGATCATGCCTCTCCACCTCCTCCTGCCACTTGTTGCTCTTAATATATGTTGTCTTGCTATTTCTTTAAAATCCTGGTCTGTTACCTATTTGTTTACCTCCAACAAGTATGTCACGCGCTGTTTTCCCCCGTCTCTCTTTCCCTCTATCCGCCCTGTGAGTATCAGATTCTCTGAGCCCTTCCTTCCTCATTACATGTCCAAATTTCAGCTGTCTCTTTCTAATGGTAAGTATAAGTTTCTATTTCGTTTCCAAACCCTCCCAAATATTGTCGTTGCTTGCATGTTCGGTCCATTATATCCGCAGTACCTTTCTGTAGAACTACATATCTATTGCTTCGGTTCTTTCCTTCATCTTTGAGGAAATTATCCAGCATTCGCTGTCATATAAGAGGACAGATATCCCATCACAGTCAGTATTCTTTTCTTTGATTCCAACGAAATTTTCCTGTCTCTCAATACACTGCCGGGCCTTTGGAATGCGTTTTGGCTATGCAAATACGTTTTCGGATTTCGGTGTTACACTTTCGATATTTTAATTGTATTAAAACACTGATCCCTGTACCGAAGTAGTCTACATTAATATTTTCTAAGCCTAGCTTAGTATGGCACAAGGACCAAGGTGCGGATATCCCGAGTGAGAGTTGACCTCACTATAAGTGAAACGGTATGCAAGACAGGCTTATTTTCTTCTCATTGATGTAATTTCCTAAAAGCCTTTTGCATCAGGTTATTTTTCCCGACAACAATATTCACTGTCTTTTTATCATAAAGTCATGACATTTCCTGGTGGTAAGAAATGGAGATCAAAGTAGTTTTGCTTGTTTTGCTCTTCATAAAGATTCTCCCTGAAGGGAAAGAAAAGATTTTAATAAGTCACTATAGAATATTTTTCGGATATGGTTTTACCAGAAGTATGTCGTTATATTCAGAATAAATATATTTAATAAGGACTCGGCGATAAAACTTTTATCATGTTCCGTAAAGAAATAAAAAATAAAATAAAATAAACAAAACTTTTCCAAAGTTTTAATGAAAAAAAGAAATAACATGAATACAAATTCTTTTTCATATGTTACGGCCCTTCAAACACAAGATCGATCATGTCTTTCCCTAGCTTCCTAGGTTTAGGTCTCTGAGTTACTTTTGACACTTTAGCATCCTAATTTGTCCGTGTTTTACCTTTCATTCGCCCAAATCTGTAAACTACCTTATTCGATGTTTCATCCTGGTTCTCTTGATTTAAACATACCCGACTAGAGTGGAACTCTCCCGGTCCTAATTCTTTATTAACTCCCAGTTCCTGGCGTATATAATTACATTCCGAATGAATGCTTTTGGTAAGGCTTCTGTAGTACAACGTTGTCCGCCCAGCAATATTACAAGCTTATATTTTTTCCTTACATTAAAAATCAGCCTTTTTCCTAAATGTGTAAGAATGGAAATAATTAACATGGATGCAAATTCTTTTATATGTTCTTCCCCTTTCATATATGATCGATCATGGATCTTCACCATACATCCATTTTCTTGCTTTAAGTAACCCTTGACCGTTTACCATCCGATTTTGTCAATGTTTTACCGTACATTCAACTAGGTTTTACTATCAATCTGATTAAGACGGTCACCCGATTTTTGTATTTTTATTTAGTAGAATTTGTGATTGTCAGATTCTCTGGTACTTATTTTCTCTTTGTGTTGTGTCGTGGCTTGTACCATGTGACATCCGGTCGACCGGATGTACAAAATACAATGTACGTTTAGCAGAGGGAGTTGTCATTATCACGGAATTCGGGAAGTAACACCTACTACTGTGAGAGACTGTAAATATCGCATATTCCTCTTGGTTGTACCACTGGTAATAAAGTAGTTTATCTAGATTTTACTGTGTATCTTATCATTCCACGATACAACACTTTGTTTCCTAGAAAGTTTCTTTTTTTGTTGATAAAGAGTTACTTTCTAGTTTCTATTTCCATATGTTTTTATGTTCTGTCTTTGTTATTTTCCGCATTGGCCAGTAGAACCATATTTCAATCGCTTCATCTCTTTTATTCTTCTGTGAGTATAATTTATAACCATATAGATCAGATATTACATAGCATTCTTTGTTTCGATATTCCTTAAGATTTCCTTGTAGTTCATATGTCCTGTCTTTTGTTATTCTCAGCATTGGCCAGTAACAGTCTATCTATATCGCTTCAAGTCTCTTCTCATCTGTGACGAGATTTATTTTTTAATCGTTTCACCCCAAGCAAGGCATTCTACTGCCACTATTTGCAGGGGGTTACATAGGGTCGGGGAAGTGCTGAGAAAAGGAGGGTTATATATAGGAAATGTCAGAAGGAGGGTGATAGACGGGTAAGGATACCGAGAATGTGGGTTGGTTAGATGGTGAGAATGTTTGAGAGAATAGAAGCAAGTTAGTGTGTTAGGAGGTGTCTATTGACCTTACATTTAAACTCCTGGAGATTGTAGCTGTCGGGGAAGCATGCATGTAGAAGGGAATTCCACAGGCGGTAAGCGCGAGAAAAGAAGCCGTTGGAATAGAAATTACGGTTACATCTTATCTGTTTCACTGTAAAAGGGTGGGACCTAGTTGCTAATCTAGTATTTCGTGTAAATTCGTATCTAGGCGGCACCAATGACCTAAGTTCATCGGAGCAGAGGCACCAATGATCTAAGTCAGCATCAATTCACTAACACTCGTCCAGTAGATTTCTTGCTATTTCTCTCTGTCTGTCTCTGTCTCTGTCTCTCTCTCTCTCTCTCTCTCTCTCTGTCTCTGTCTCTGTCTCTCTCTCTTACTTTTACCTTTGTTTAATCTGTCAGTGGTTAATTTTAATATTCATCTCCAAGAAAAATTACTCAAAGATATTTTAGCTGTCTCTTTCAGATTCTCACAGACAATCGAGGTGCCGAGTTCGAATTCCAGTTGAATTCCTTGCATTTACTTACGCACAAATACCCTTTGGAAAGGTATTAATATTTCCCTTCCCTCCAATTATGGGTTAAATAATAGGACAGATTGGGTTCTATAGCCTTGGCTGGCAACCAGTTCACCGCAGAAAGCAATAACAACCTACTGCGGGATAGTAGTCTGCCCAGTCAGTCATATCTCGACGTGATCGCCCGAAGCGTGTATCACGTATGGCACTTAACTAACTGCCTAGGGTGTTCTTAGCAACCACTTCTCTGTCACTTCAAGTTTCTTTATCTTTGAGAACATTCTTCAACATTCATTGCTAGGTAAGATGTACAATTGTTCAACAGACTTTTTCTTTGTATCTCCGATCATTTTCTTATCACTTGATACTTTGATTTCTTATACTATGCCTCTTCAAGAAAGAAGCCTTCATAGATTTTCTAAGATTTTTTTCTCTTCCATATCTGCAAATTCAGTCACTCAACTGCTATATGTTATACGCGCTTGGACGATCATGTCTCTTTCGAGATATGTGCTACTAAGCAGAATACATTTCAGCAGTAGGTTACCAATACTATTTTAGGGAGACTAGTTGCCAATCAAGGCTAAAGAACCCAATCTGTCCTGCTATTTAATCCATAGCTAGAGAGAGAGAAGTGACGGATTAATACCTTTCCCAAGGTTATTTGCGGGTAAGTGGATGCAACGAATTTGACCGAAATTCGAACTCGGTTTTCTTGTTCTGCAACACGATGTACATTTGTAAATTAACAGGACTTAAATGGAAAATATAGTAAAGTGCTTTCCCGTTGCCTTCTTCAGAGTTTTCTATTCACAATTATCTTTCTTCTCAGCAGATGATAAATTACATCCGGCCAAGAGGAGCAACCTCTTTGTCACGGATTTTCCCAGGTCAACCCTAACACAGAGTGGTAGAACCCATTAGGTTCACAGCTATAAGCAAAGAGTGCACCCCTACAAAAAATAACACTATGATTGTATAAAAAGAACATTTTTATAGTAAAATTATAAATAATACGTTTTATAGTAAAAATACCAACAATAAATCTTATAGTAGAATTAGCAAAAATATTTTGCCACCCGAAGGTAAGAATCCCGTTTTATTCTCATAGAAGGAGAAAGAATGGATTTATATTTTTCCAAAAAACGAACGCAAATGTTCCCTCTTTATAAGCACATATTCTTGACTTAATACTTTGCTTATTTTCTGAAAGACATGAGTGCTTATATTTATTGCGTCTTTTTACTATTTCCATGTGTCTTTGAATATGTGTATTACATGTCCTCTTAAATGTTACGCCAGACTAAATCTTTCTCCTCAGCAGATGATAAATTACATCCAGAAGTAAGGAACAACGTCTTAGTTACGGTTGTTCCCAGGTTCACCCTGACACAGAGTGATAAAACCCATTAGGTTCTTAGCTATAAGCAAAGAGTACACCCCTACAAAAATAACACTATCTGAATCTGAACTTATTTATAAATGGAACTTTGTCTGTATGTGTCTGTGTGTGTGTGTGTCTTTGTGTGTGTGTCTGTGTGTGTGTGTCAGTTACCTATAGACTCTGAAACGGCTGAACCAATTTTCTTGAAAATTTGCACAGTTGTACTATAAGCGTCTGCGAGTGTTATTAGCTAGGTTTTGTGTCGAAGTACCCCGATAAATTTCGAAAATCGATAATCGAAAAAATCGGATTATAGAAGGAGTGGTCCGATTTTAATCAAATTTCATGCACTCATAGACCAAGACATAAGAAACGATATTCAGAAGTTTCAAGGTTGCAGTTCTTACAATAGTGTAGAAAATCGATAATATACGTACACACACACACACATATATATATATATATATATATATATATATAAGGCAAGATGTTTGTGTGTGTGTCTGTTTATCTACCTGTATGTCTGTATTTTTTTTCAGCCTTTTATTTTAGTTTTTGCTTCGGGTTTGCCTATAAATAGGTATAATTGTAGTTCTTAGTCTCAGCCATGATACCATTTACTCAGAGGACTTATTTAGCTTTTAAAATTCAGTTTACAACGGAAAAAACTTATTTGATATCGATACCAGGAAATCAAAATTTGACTTACATCCATTTATTTTTCTTTCAGTCTACGATTTCGCTTTAACTGGAAAGAACTATTGCTTTTTAGTCTTTCGTGCCAACGTCCAAAGAGTCTGAGCTCCAGGTCCATGGATTAGTTTTAAAGCTTTCATTCCAGCCGAGCAACGCCGGGCTATACTGCTAGTGAATGTATAAAAAGAACATTCTTATCGTAAAATTATAAATAATACTTTTTAGTAGAATTAGTGCTTATTTTATTGCGTCTTTTTGCTATTTCTATGCATCTTCGGATTTCTGTATTAGATGTCCCCTCAAATGTTACGCCAGACTAAATTTAAGATTATTAGTGAATTATGAATGGGTTGTACTTAGGGCTGTTTTTTTGCTTGAAAACGTGTGATTTCTGTCTTTTTACAATAATTACTTCTTTCATTTTCCTTTCCTTTTCGACCGTGTCTAAGGGTTTACAAATATTTCAGTTTGCCTTATCCATTTTCTCATTAATACATTAATCAGCGTATCTTCTGTTAAAATTCTCCCTGCTGATATCTTGATAGGACTTACAGTTCTATGGGGGTCATGGAGATGTATGGGTTAAATAAAGCTGGTGAGAAAACATGCCTATATATTTTTCTATTTTTGTGTACCCACTAGACTCATTCTATATCCAAACTTAGGCTTGTTGTTTCCACTACAGGTTACAGATTACTCAAATGTCTTTCTCAAGGTAATAAAGATTTTCTAGCATCTAATATATGTTTGTACTTTGTACCTTATCAATTGACTTTTTGATATTTTTCTAAGTGTAACTTAGACGTGGCACAAGTCCGAAAGTAAGAGGCATCCAGTGAGAATTCGAACTCACTTGTAATTGATCGAACGAAACAATATCTTTTATTCACTTGTAAAGAATTGATTTATAATGTTTTTCAGTTGATTTGCAATTGATTTTTTATATAGTTGAGTTTTTTTTATCATTGATCTAATTTAAAATTATTATTTCAAAAAATTTGCTTAAATGATTTATAATTAATCAAACAAAACAGTATCAATTTAACTGTAACTTATCAATTGAGCTTTTAGTAGTTTTCTAAGTGCAGCTTAGATGCAGCATTCAGTGATAATCGAACTCACCATTAAATTGATCCAACGACCTAAGCTTGTTAACCATTACACCACGTCAAAGCGCTTAATGAACTGCTTCTGTGTAATAGATGAGGCTTAAATGCTTCATTACCGAAGTACTTATATAACTGTTCGGGTTTATTGCAAAATAGGCGGCTGGTAATTTTATAGTCAGTCAGTTAAGTGTCATACGTGATACAACGCTTGGGAGATCATGTCTCGAAATAGACATAACTGACCGTGCAGAAGAAAATTATGTCGCAGTAGGTTGTCATTTCTTTCTGCGGTAGACTGGTTGCTAACCAAGGCTATAGAACCCAATCCGTTCTGTTATTTTATCCATTTTTGGATGGAAGAGATGAATTAATACCCTTCCCAACGGTATTTGCGCGAAAGTAAACGAAATGAATGCAGCTGGAATTCGAACTCGGCTCCCCGATTTCTCGTTGCAAGCCGATATCTGCACCATAACGCACATTCCGATAGTTATATAAAAGTTTTGTATTTTTCTCTCGACAGATGTCAAAACTATTGAAAAGTGAATTATTCATCGTATTGTTGATTCTTATCTTAACTCGTTATTACATTATTGCGATAAATGCAATTAAAAACCATCAAACAGGAGAAAATATATTTATTTTTTCTGAATAAATTATCCGACTTTCCCAAGATTATTAAAACAACCCTGTTTATTAATCTCATACTTTTTCACACTTTAAATTATTTCTTTCCGGTCCTACTTTTATTAAGACCCTCGTGTTTATTACACGCCGAGAAAGCTTCAGACACCCCCAATTAGTAAGAGTCTGGCCTTGTTTAGGCACTTAAGTTTAAGTAAATATCGACATTGTCGGTGTTTTATGTCATAATTCATGGTAACTTAAGATTTTGCTAAATAAAAACAAAAAAAACTGGCTTACGGTCTTGTCGGAAATACTTCGCAATATGTCTGTAAGTTTCTTTATCGTATAGTCATTACTATCTGTAGTCAAAATAGTTAAGATTACTTTCGTGAAAGTAGATACAGAAAATTGCAAGAATTTTGAGATAAGGTAGTAAAGGAAAGCAAGAAGAAAAGACTAACGGTCAACTGTAAAAATATATAATTCATGATTGTCTTCTTGTTCTGCTGGTTGTCTTTGTTGTTTTTGTTTTGTTGTTGTTGTTGTTCTTGTTGTTGTTGTTCTTGTTCTTCTTTTTCTTCTTCTTCTTCATCATCATTAACATCATCATCATCTTCTTTTTCTTCTTTTTGTTCTGTGGTCATCATGGCTCTCCACAACAACCTGTTCTTTGTAGCGCTTAATACATTTTGCCCTTTTGTTATTTCTAGAAAACCCTGTCATGCCATTCATTTGCTCAAGTTCGCTAAGTATGTTAGGCGTTGTTTTACTCTGCCCCCCTTGCCTTCTGTCTATCCTGTGAGTATCAGATTTTTCAAACCTCTTACCTCATTACGTGCCCGAGAAATTTCAACTGTCTCTTGCTCATGTTATATATGTTTTCTTTTTTTTTTTTCATTTTCACATGATGGCTTCCATGGTATCCTCGACATATTTCTGTACAACGACATTTTGCTGCTTCAAGTTATTCTTTTTCATCTTTGAGGAGAATGTTCAGCATTCATTGCCATACAGGTAGACAAATACCACGCATAAGGTCAGTACTTTTTCTTTCTTTGTAGGTTTTTTTCTGTTTTTCAAAATTCTGCTCAGAATTTTGTATGTGTCTGTGGCTATCACATTGCGCCCCCGGATTTTATTTGTCTTCTTTTATGTGCCTTGTCCTTTCAGGACGTAGGTGATCATGGCTTTCGACGTCTCTCTATCACTGGTGGCTCTTAGCGCACTTACGTCTGTTGCACCACGCAACCCCCGTTCTGTCATCCACCTGATCAGGCCCTTCAGATATGATATACGCTACTTTCCTCTGTCTGTTTTTCCCTCTATCTGGCTTGTTAGTATCAGATCCTCCAAAGCCTTTCTTCCTCGTTGAATGCCCCAGTAACTTTAGCTGTCTCTTCCTGATGCTCAGTATTAATTTCAATTTCGTTTCCATCCTTTCCAAAACCTCATCTTTGCTCACACGCTCGATCCATGATATCCGCAGGATCATTCTGTAGAACCACATTTCAGCTGCTTCATGTTTTTCCTTCATCTTTGACGATATTACTTTTTTGTTTCTAGTGAAAATTTTCTGTCTCTTAATAGTCTAGTCAACTTCTGGAACGAGTATTTCGCTATGTCAATTCGCCTTCGGATCTCTGTGTCGCACTTTCTGTCTTCTGTTAAAACATTTCCCAGGTATTTAAATTTTTGTACCTGCTTGATTTTAGTATCACCCTCCTGTATTTGAAAAAGCCCAAGCTTCGTGCTGCAAATTGAAGACACCAACATTAAACAACTAAAGAAATGTAAAATCTGGAAAGTGTTTTAAAAGATGACTAGAATCATGACACAGAAACCAGAAGGCGTTTTCGAATAGCAAAATACTCCTTGTAAAAGTTAAACAAAATACTAATAATTACAGAAAATTGTCAGATAAAAATAAAAGAGAGCTGTACTGTTAAGTAATCCCGAAGAGGAAACTTGAAGCAACAGGGAAATGATTTTAAAGAAGGACACTGGGAATTCCATAGACGGAGTAGGTAAACAACATGTAAGGGGAAACAAAAATAACGCTTATGCTTACAATCAGAAAAAGAGAGTTGAAATCTCTGGGACACATAATGAGGAAATAAGGCTTGTAAAATTTGACACTCGCAAGATCCAACGAAAGTAAGAAGAACGGAATGTTAATAGCGATTAAAATATCTATTGTGTTAATATAAATGAATGGTAGGGCAAGGAATGAGAAAAAGAGACAAAGATTTCTGTGAAATAAATAGTACATGAAGTTGTGATGTGCCATGAACACCTACGTCCTCAAGGGACACGGAACATAGAAATGATTGGCATGTAGTTTTGTCTATTATTAGTAATGATAATTGTTCTGTCTTTTGTCACTGTACCTGTTGGTTTATATGGGGATTATACAGTTATTTGATCGTTTTTTTTTTTACAATGATATTCACCGTGTAAAAGATCCAGGAACCAATCGTAGTTACAGCGTTAGAGATACCGTGGCAAATAATCCATCACTCACAAGTATGCAGAGACGTTTCAGGACTTTGTCGAGACTGAAAAGTGAAGACTGGGCATCCCCTTTTCATATATGGCAGGATAACTTCCTTTTAGCATGATCTGGCTCTGTAAAGGGAGAGGATTCAGTTACTGGAGTGGTACAGGGAACTGATAATTTTTCACTACATCATAAGCGATTAATCGTTTGTACGTGTTCCACTAGAACTTTGGGTTGAGTTTAAGACCCAAAAAGCGCTCAAAAAAATTAGCCAACCCGGGGTAACACCAGTTCATCCTGATCAATGAAAGTTTTGGGTCTGTTCGGTTATGATGAAATATAGCTAGTTTGGTTTTCGAGGCATTTAATCTTACCAGTCAGTTTTTCCTCCGACTGATCTGACAAAGCTAGATCAGAAGAGAGATCCACTACCAAGCTCTATTCATTCAGTGTTTTGGATGTGCACCCATATACCATTGAATTGTCAGGATATTTATTGTAGAAAATGCAATAATACAAGTTTGACACAAGGCCAAAGGCCAGCAGTGTCAATTCTAGACATAGTCAATCCGATTCACAACCCAAACACTCAAAATCATTTTATCCGTACACCGTAAGAAACCATCCGTCAATCTTCCAATCTAACACTCACCATAATACCACGAATTTACAGGAGACCTAAGAAAACACATGTGACAAAAAATACTATATTTACAAATAGAATTCTTTTAAAATTTATTGAAGTAAAGATGAGTAGGGGGGATGGACCCAAAAGAAACAAGACATTCAAACAAAAAGTAACAAATGTTTGTATTGTCAGTATAGATATTTACATATGATTGGATAATACTATATGGAGATGGATTCACATGAGAATATTCCAGCATCAGGTCGTATTATTCAAATAATTAGTCCGTTTATAAAATGTAGTGTAATTAAAAAATAATCTTCTTATTGAAGAAATAACTTTTAATTCTGATATTACATAAAGCCATTTTTATAAAAGTACTTGTGGAGAGTCAAGAAAAAATGGCATACAGTTCAAATAAAAGAAAAAAGTACGTTTACTAAAGATGTTAGGCAAATGTAAATAAATATGAATCAAAAGCGGAAGGCTGTCAAGTATTGTTAGCATTTTAAAATATAAGGGATAAGAAGGGACTATATAGACAAATTGATAGATACGAAGGAACTACATAGATATATCGTTAGATAGATATGAAGAGACTACATAAATAGATATGAAGAGACTATATACATACATACTTATATATATATATATATATATATATATATAAACAGCGTACATAGTTAGATATGAAAAGAATATTATTTTCTAAGCACTGCTTAAATGTGGCACAAGGCTGAATGTGTACAACACCCAGTGAGAATCGAACTCGCTACTTAGTTGCAACTGGATCTAGCGAGATAAGCTTGCTAACCAGTACACTACGCCGAGGTGCCCAAAAACATAGACATATAGATCGATAGATATGAAGAGACTACATACATACATACATACATACACATAAACATCGTAGATAGATAGATAGATAGATAGATAGATAGATTTGAACAGACTGAGATAGATAGATAGATAGATAGATAGATAGATAGATAGATTTGAACAGAATGAGATAGATAGATAGATAGATAGAAAGATAGATATGAACACACTGATAGATAGATAGATAGATAGATAGATAGATAGATAGATTTGAACAGACTGAGATAGATAGATAGATAGATAGATAGATAGATAGATAGATAGATAGATAGATAGATAGATTTGAACAGACTGAGATATATATATATATATATATATATATATAGAGAGAGAGAGAGAGAGATACATAGATAGACAGATGAAGAGACTATATACATTCATCAATCAGTTATGTGTCATACAAGATACACAGTTGTGCGATCATTTCTCTTTCGATTCTGACTAGGGAGAAGATTTTTATCGTTTCTTTCTGCGGTAAACTGGTTGTAAACCAAGGCTTTTGGGCCCAGTCTCGCTTGCTTTTCAGCCCATAACTGAAAGAAGTGATGGTTTTACACCCTTGCTGTGTATATTTGCTCGTAAATGAATGTAAGAAGCTCGAATTCAATTCGAAATCTGACCTCCGAATTTTTATTCTGAACGTTATCCACTACATCGCACTGCACATCCTGTTTATAATTAAGTAATTCAATAATTAAAACTATCACCAAAATACTTGCTTATGTATAATGCTCACAAAAGACTAGAGTCGAAATGACGAACAAATAATTATTATTTGATGCTGTTTGATTTTTAAAGCTGAACATTCAAATTAGTTTTAGTCAGCAAGCATGAATTTCTATGTTGTCCAATTTGAGATCTGACGTCAAGGAAAGGTTATAAGTAGTCTCTATTCTTAGAGATGTAAATGCCAATTATGTTGGCAACACAATTCTGCACACAAAGAGCTATATATATATATATATATATATATATATATATATATATAGTCATCCGCAGACAGATCTGTTTCGCTGTATCACAGCTCATAAGTACGGTTAGTCATCCGATTGCTTTTACCCAGACTTTAAACCCGACCAAATTTACGACTGAGCTACGGGCGCTCGGTAGAAGGAGGCAGATTTTTAGCGTATGATGTATCATACGCCAGTAGTTAGAGTGCTCTAATTACTGACTGAGCGACACGTACGTGCTACAGTAACTACCGTTTTTCAAAGTCTACCATTATTCCAGAGTGCTCAATCAGGGTGTGAGATCTTAAATATTCATCATAAGCATCATATATATATATATATATATATATATATATATATATATATATATAGACCCCCTATACATTTGCCTCTTTCTTTCTCCCTTTCTCTCTTTCGTCCTCACTCCCTTTCTTTCTTTATTGCCAACGCAAATATTATTATTAATAATTATGAATTACGTTCCTTTCATTTTATCCCCTTGCATTTCAATATTTTAAATTTTAATTAATATTTAAATTTTGATTTTTTATCTTAGTATATTTAAATGTTTAATCTTGTTATTAAAAAAGCAGCAACCTAAATTTATAAAATTTAACTATGAAAATCGAGCGAACTTGAATTCAAATTTATTAAAACGTAAGTTTGTAATATGCACTAGATGACTACATAACGCATGAAACTCCGAGTTGGGCAATCGACGTAAGACAATATGTATATTTATGAATATATAAATATATATATATATATTTATTTATTTATTTATTTAGATATATAACATATCTCATCTCTGTTCATACTACATTGAGCACTGTTTTTTTTTTAATCGTGTCACCTCAAGCAGAAAGCATTCCACTGCCATTATAGCGCAGGTGGTTACATAGAGCGATTGGGTATGGGAAATGTCAGAAGGATGGTAGTAGACGACTTAGGATGTACATAGGGAGAGAGTTGGAGAGAGTGGGTGTGAGTTAGTGTGTTAGGAGGTGTCTATTGACCTTACATTTAAACCCCTGGAGGTTGTAACCGTCGGGGAAAGCATGCATGCGGTAGGGAATTCCACAGGCGGGAAGTGCGAGGAAAGAAGCTGTTGGAGTAGAAAATGCGGTTACATTTCATCGGTTTCACTGTAAAAGGGTGAGACCTAGTTGCCAATCTAGTATCTCGTGCAAATTCACATCTAGGGGGCACCAGTGATTTACGTTCGTCAAAGCAGAAGCCATGAAAGTAACAGGGAAGCCAAGTCACGCAGTTGAGAGAGATACTGCTGGCGGTCAGCAAAGTCGGTATCAATCACATTACAGATTCTTCGCTGTATTTTGTCAAGAACCCCGAGGAGAATAGAAGGGGAACCCGACCAGATGTGGCAGCAGTACTCAATACACTGGCGGATGGTGGATTTATATAATTGCAGGATAGATTCAGGTGGAAAGAATTTCCGGGCCCTGCACAGAGAGCCGACTTTCATAGCTGCGGATTTAGCAATGGATTCGACGTAGTCATTCCACTTGAGGTCCGCTGAGAGTGTCAGGCCAAGGAAGCGTAGTGATTTACTCTCTGGGAAGCAAGCCTGTTTCCATGCTAATGGGAGGGAGGTGCGGTTGTCTGTGGTGGTTAATTGACAGCAGCTTTGTTTTGAAAGAATTGAATTTTACGAGCCATTTCTTACCCCAATACACCACGGATTGGAGGTCCTTCTCGAGCTTAGCAGCGAGGTTCGCCTTGTCACCAACACCAGATTTTTGATCGAGGCGAGAGTAAACTGTGGTATCATCGGCGTACATGCCCACCTGTGATCTTATGGCGTCGGGGAGATCATTGATATCGATTAGAAAGAGCGTAGGACCTAGAATAGAGCATTCGATTACACCCGCGTTTGTAGGGTAGTTCTGGGAGGCATGTCCGTTTAATACCACCTTCAGTGTGCGGTTAGAGAGGAATGACCGGATTAAGTCCAACAAAAGTCCAGTAATGCCATAGCTTCGCAGTTTCCGCAGAAGGCCGGCATGCTCTACTCTGTCGAATGCTTTAGAGATATCCAAGGCGACGGTTCGGGCATCACCATTCTTGTCGAGACCCTGGTATATATCCTCGGTGATGGTCGTTAGCATATCAGCAGTAGACCTGGTAAAGCGGAAGCCATACTGTCTGTCCGAGAGGAGCCCGTGGGCTGTGAGATGCTGAAAGACCTCGGCATTGATAATGGCTTCGAACACTTTGGCCGAAGATCGGAAGAAGGCTGATGGGGCGGTAATTTGCGGGGTTCGATGGTTCACCAGTGTTCCTTGAATATTGGAACCACAGAAGAAGACTTCCAAAAGGCAGGAAAAGCAGGAGGAAGATAGGCAGAGGTTGTTGAGCTTAGTAAGGATAGATGAGAGTTCAGGGTCACAATTCTTCAAAACTATGATTGGGATTCCATCCCCACCACTCGCTTTCTGAGGGTCCAGTTTTGAGATTTTGCTAGAAATCAGCGAGGGCGTGATGGGGAGACGTCATTCATTTGGGCCTCAGTTCTAGATGGGAAATCGGGTGTATGGATTCCAGACAAATCCAGAGTCGAACTGGTCGAGAATCTACGGGCAAAGCATTCAGCCTTGTCCGCTGAGGAGGTGAGGAGATCAAACTCGTTTATTAGTGGGGGTATTGAGGACTTACTCTTGCTAAGCACGCGCTTACAGAGGCGCCAGTAGTCTTTGGTACCGAACTTGGAGGATGCTATGCGCTGCTTTATTCTGGCAGCAAACAGCATTTTACCTTCGTTAAGTATCTGTTTACACTTATTACGAGCTGAGGCGAAAAGGCGCCTGTTTTGATCCGACGCGTGGCTACGATAAAGCCGGAAGAAGTGATTCCAGTGGGCAATGGCGGCCGAGCAAGCGGGCCAGAACCAGGGAGACGAATGGGATTTAATCTGAAATTTCCTGGCAGGGATGAATGCATCGATGACAGCCTTAACCCAGGAGGAGACCTCTGATGCACAGTCTTTGATGGGAAGACTAAAAACATTGTTCGAAGGGACGTCGCGGAGGAAGTTACGGAACGAATCCCAGTCTGCTCTTTGATAACAGTAGGATATTCTGTTGGTCTGGGTTTCTTGGGTAGGGGTGGCGTGGAACGAGATGTTGACAGAAACTACGGCGTAGTCAGAATTTCCGAGAGGGCAGAGCTGTATTTGTGGTGGAAGTGAAGCAGAGGTCTAGTAGCGAGTTCCTTCCGTTAGGGCTATTGGAGAAACGCGTGGAGAAGTCCAGCATTGCGTAAGGGATTAGGAGATTGAAAAATTTAAGGTGCGGACACCAGCAGTGTCGGTGACAGAGTTTTCCAGCCACTTAGTGTGGTGGGCGTTAAAGTCGCCAAACACGAAAATATGGGCAGATGGGTGCGAAGAAATGGCCTTGTCGATATTGTCAGAGATGCTGTCAAGTACCGAATCAGTCAGAGGAAGGAGGGGGAGCGGTAGAGGAAGAAGAGATAACTAACAGAACTTAGAAGTGAGAGACAGAAGCAGATGAAAGACTGGTCCAGGGATTCGAGATATGTTACTCTAGCTAGGGGGAGGTGTTCACTGACATATACACCAAGCCCATGCATATAGACGTTGGAGTCCTTCCTGAAGAGGAGAAGGTAACCAGGAACATAGAACTCAGAGGAGGGGATAGACGGGTCAAGGTTAGTTTCACATAGGGCTAAGGATATCAGGTGAGTTAGTTTGGAGGAATGCTTCTACGCTATAAAAGTTAGTGCGGATACCGCGTATGTTAGTGAAAGAGACACAGACAGGTTTGAGCGTTTTCCGAGTAGCTGGCTTGATTTTGGTATTTTGTTTTGTTTTTTTTTTTGTTTTTTTTTCAGGGTGTTTTGGTTGAGGAGAGAAGAGTAGGGCAAGATCAGTTGGTTACTATTTGCAGCATGTGAGGAATGGAGACTGGCACAGCCTGCAGCATAATGTGGCCTCGGGGTTGCCCAGCGGAGGTTCATGAAGGGACGCCCGTCCATGCGCGATATGGCCCTACAGGAACCCCGATATTATTCAGCTGTTGAGCAGAGCAGCCTCTCAAGACGCTACGCAAGAGTTCGGGCTCCTAACTACCAGTCGGAAGCAGCAACCAGGAAACTGCCAACCCGGTACCCTCAGAATGGAGAGACATTGCCACCACACTCACTAACAGCAAAGAGCTTCCAATTGAACTACCACTAAGACCGAAGGAAGAAGTAGAAAGGACCAGGAACCCCTTCCTAAACAAGAAACAAGGTGATCACCTCTACTCCTGTTGAATAGAAGGGGGTGGAGTGTGAAACCGGGCGGTGTAGGTACTATCTACTCCAATTTTGGAAAAAGAAGTGGTGAGTTAACTAACTTAGTTAAAGTCCAAAGAAATTTCTTTGAAAAAGTACTCGTTCAAATGAACCATAGAATCAAGCAAAAATAGTAAAAAATAAATACATAACATTAGCAAGTTTCAAAAAAAAAAAAAATCTTTCCAACCCAGCTTACCCCACACAAATTTACATGCCATTTGGTAAAATAAACTTATTTTGCCATTTTGGTCATAAATGACTGCGTGTGGAGGCTGCTAGCAGAAATGCTAAATGGCCCAGAGAGCTTAGTAAAAAAAATGAAGAAAAAAAAATGGAATAAATAATAACATGGGGCTTAAAAAGTCCAAAGAAATTTCTTTGAAAAAGTACTCGTTCAAATGAAGCATAGAATCAAGCAAAAAATAGTAAAAAAATAAATACATAACTTTAGCGAGTTTCAAAAAAAAAAAATAAAAAATAAATCTTTCCAACCCAGCTTACCCAACACACATTTACATGCCATAAATTCATATATATACATATATAATATTTCACAATGACATTACTATCTATCTATCTATATATATATATATATATATATATATATATATATATATATATATATAGGAGAGAATGGTAACTCGAGAAGAAAGAACGGACAATCCAGAACATGATTATAATTAATATAAAATATCAGTTAGATAAAAATACAGAGCTCAATATATATTTTTCAGAGCAAATGTATTGAGAGGAAAATTATGTGTTGTTTTTATCTCTCAATATATATATATATATATATATTCATTTGGAAATGTGTTATTTCCGCAACCTAAGTTTCAAATGATCGGTTTTTTCATGCAATTTATAATTATAAAAGAGCTATTATAAGTCGCCTGACGATACCGAATGAAAAGTTGAAACTTAGGTTACGGAAATAACTCATTTACAAATGAAAAATATTCAAAAGTTCTACAATATAAATGTACTGAACAATTTTTAGTACAACTGAGTACAGCTCAAATTTAATTATGACCAAAACTAACTATATATATATATAATTTAATCTATTTATCTCTCTATCAATCCATAGCTATCTATCTATCTCAGTTTATTCATTACCTATTTATCTAGCCAGTTTGCTATCTATATCAGCATATGTATTCACCTCTCTTAGTCTTTTCACATTTATCTTTATATATATATATATATATATATATATATATGTTTATAAAGTGAGATAAAGAGAATAAGAGTGATATATATATATATATCACTCTCTCTTTCTCATCTCTCTCTCTCTCTCTCTCTCTCTCTACGTGTGTGTGTGTGTGCATTTAAGTGGGCGCTTGGTTTTGAAATAATATGCATGTCCCACATTATTGAAAATAATTGTGTTGTTTTTTTTAGTTTTTTTTCCCCTCAACTCTAACACTCAAACGGAAATTGCTATAGAAATCTATCATTTGTTTACGTCTCATCATTATAAAGTAGATGCCGCCACTGCTTTGTTATACATAACGTTTAAAATGAATTTTTAAAGATGTAAAAGCTTTCTGGAATCTTTCATATTAACTTGAATTAAAATATTTCGAATTAACTATTTCCAGTAGCAAAATGTGATGTATTTAAAATACAAATTATATTGATCGGAATCGACTTTATTTTCAGTAAAATCATTAAAAATGGCCATTTTGATATATTCGTAAACAATATCTTATAAAAATCTAGCAAAAATTAAATATATATTTCTGAAACATAGCAAATTTAAAATTAAATTAATCTGATTTAAAAGAAATATTACTTACTTATAGCATAAAATGTTGCATACAAACTTTTTTTTATCTACGGTGTCTTGTTTTTCTGACGTGTTAATTGATTTATTGACAGCCAGATGACCACCTAACGTGTCCATAGTTAAGTACGTCGGAAAAGACGATAAATTTCATGTGAGGTTTTTATTTTCCGTTACAGAAGCAAATTTTTAAAACATGAGATCCTTTATTAGTAATGTTAGGTTTGAACACTCATACTTAGAAATGCTCCAGATATATACACATACAAAAAGAAATCGAAATTATTTATAAAATATTCGTCGTCATCAGATTGTAATAAGCTGTAGTGGGGGCGCTAGAGGGTGTCGTCAGTGATGTCTTTGCGTGGATCACTAGGGGGTTTCGAGTCTCTCAACATCATACCCACCTCACTGCGCCGACCCAACCAGAGATGATCAGTCTCTGGTCCACCCTCAATAAATGCGTAAATATATACTTTTTCTTTGATAACAATATATTCTAAGAATTAATCCTTTGAAATTGAATTTTATGAAACTTAAAACTTTGTAAATTATTCGATTAAAAATTGTAAGAATATGAAAACAAATCTTGTAAAAATTCACTTTCATCGAAAATTTTCTTCTTCAGACCATATATTAAATATATATAATTCATGAAAGCAATTGAAAGTTTCTTCAATTAAATAATGTCTTAGTTATATTTCGTTTTTTATTTTTCCATTCGAAACAGATTTTCGGTATCTGATTTTGAAAAGTAAGTCGGTGATTTAAATTCTTTAATCCTATAATCAGTATAGTCACGAAAACTTATTACGTTGAATTTCTAAAGTTTTTATAATTCTAATAAAACTATTCAGAAATAACTTCATTCCTTTATGAATAAGTCCTAAAATTTCTTTAAAAACCGACAGTTATTTCATTTTTGTATGAAATTCAAATTTAATTTGTCTGTCACAGTATGAAGGAGGCTGAATTAGCTATGCTAAAAGTTCGTGCAACCGCTGATGCAAGAAAAAAGAAATTTAATAAAAATTTAGAATATTCTGGAAAGTGTAAAAAATTTACTTAAATTAAAACATATTTTCATTCTTTCTCTTAATAATAAAAACGATTTTTTAGGCAAAACCTGTTTTCGTTACGTTTGGAGCATGCTTATATTTTATATGCTGACATTTTTGTGATTTCAGGGAGGTACCTATTATAAAGAAACCAATAACGATAACAGTGGATTGCTTGCCGGTTGAAGTTGTTGCTTATTTAAAAATGGTTTATGATTTTTAGAACTAAAATCATTATTACCTCAAAATTGTTGTTACAATCTTTTTTTTTTTTGCATTTAAATAATCCACAAAGAGGTGATAAGGCGTGAGAAATTAATCAATTCTTCTTCAACTTCATATAATGAAAAGTTCGTTTTAATTTTGTTTCAGAGCAATCGATGGTTGTCAATGTCATTGATATCTTTCTTCTTTTCGGCTTCATTTTATTTTATTTTAGAACCTTTAAAGGACTAGAAACTGCAAGAAAACCGAATGTATGGTCATCAGCAAAAAGGGCAGCCCAAAATGCTAAATACAGGTTGGGATACTAAAATCAAGTAGGTACAAAAATTTAAATATCTGTGAATTGTTTTAACAGAAGACGGGAAGTACAACACAGAGATGCGAAGGTGAGTTGGTTTGGCGAATGAAGCATTCCAGAAGCTGAGTAAAGTATTAAGAAACAGGACAATTTCGCTAGAAACAAAGAAGAGATTACTGGATTGCTATGTAATGTCAGTTCTTCAATATGGCAGTGAATGTTGGTCAATATCATCAAAGATGAAGGAAAACTTGAAGCAAGTGAAATGTGGTTATACAGAAGGATGCTGCGGATTCAATGGAACGAGCATGTAAGGTTTTGGAAAGAATGGAAACGAAAAGAAAACTAATACTGAGCATCAGGAAGAGACAACTAAAGTTCCTGGCACATGCAATAAGAAACGACGGTTTGAAGAACCTGATACTAACAGGCAAGAGAGAGGGAAGAAGTGACAGGCGAAAGCAGCGGATAACATATTTGAAGGACCTGATCAGGTGGATAACAGAACAGGGGTCGCGTAGTGTTACAGGAGAAAGCGTGCTAAGAGCTACCAGGGATAGGGAGACATGGAAGGCCATGATTGCCTACGTTCTTTTTTTTTTTAATCGTTTCACACCAAGCAAGACATTCCACTGCCACTATTGCGCTTGGGACTACATAGAGGAAGGTAAATAGAAAGAGTGGTTAGATATAGGAAATGTCAGAAGGTGGGTGATAGATAGTTTGGAGGATGGGAAGAGTGTTTGAAAGAATGGAAGCGAGTTATTGTGTTAGGAGGTGTCTATTGACCTTACATTTAAACTCCTGGAGATTGTAGCCGTCGGGGAATCAGTCATGTGGAAGGGAATTCCACAGTAGGGAAGTACGAGAAAAGAAACTGTTGGAGTAGAAGTTGCGGTTGCATTTTATCGGTTTCAAGGCTAAGATATCAGGTGAGTTAGTGTGAAGGAATGAATCCTACGCTGAGTAAGTTAGTACGGATACCACGTATGTTAGTGAAAGTGATGCAGACTGATTTGGGCGTTTTCAGACTAGCTGGTTTAAGGCACAAAGAAGAAGAAGAAGAAGAAGAAGAAGAAGAAGAAGAAGAAGGAGGAGGAGGAGGAGGAGGAGGAGGAAGAGGAGGAGAAGGAGAAGGAGGAGAAGGAGGAGGAGAAGAAGAAGAAGAAGAATTTTAAGACACTAATATTTTCTTTGGTGTCGACCATTGGCGCTCTTCTAATTTTGTTTAATAACACCCGTGAATATTAAAGACAACATATATACCAATATATACTCTTGATTATCCTAACGTCTGATAACCTAAATGTAGAGGTTTTCGAGCGTCGCTATAAAGTCTTTGTGGCGTACTTTGTCAAATGCCTTTGAATAGTCTATAATGCACAGATATAGTTCCTTCTGCATTTCTATTGCTCGTTCAGATAGCATTCTGAGCATGGATATCGCATTCCTTGTTCCAGTATCTTTACCAAAGTCACACTGTTCTTGTCTTATCTCTGGACGAATTCTGCTGCTGTCTCTATTCATCAGAATCCGGATGATGAGTTTTGTCACGTGGCTCATTAAGCTGAGTGTTAGGTGGAGTTTACATGCCTTTCCACCTGGCTTCTTAGGTAGTGTTATGAAAATTGATGTGCTTAGGTCCTGCGGTATATTGCTGCTGTTGTTAGATTTCGTTTATTATTTCTGTGAGCCTGTCTATGCCAAAGCTTTCTAAAGGCATCGACCTTTCTATTACAATCCCATCGATTCCTACTGCTTTATTTCTATTCAATTTAGCCATTACCGATTCCACTTCGGTTTTTAATATTTCTGGTCCATCCGTATTTTGGTGTAGTGTTGGTTGCTCTCTCTTGATGAAGAAGAGACCGGTAATATACTCATCTCATTTCTGAAGTATTTTCTTCTTTTTCTAGTATGAGTGTACCGTCCTGTCCTTTTATATATCCTGCTACTGAGCAGGTCTTTTATTCTGTTAGTTCCTTTATTTTTATTATTCATATCACTATTATTTGTCGTGCTCAGTCTCCCTACTTCGGCACATTTGTAGCTGAGCCATCTTTCTTTCGCTTGTCTGCATTTCCTCCTCATTTTCTTGTGTAGTTTCTTGCATTCCGTTCCACATCGTGGCATTGTTTTCTGTCCCTTTTGTCAAGAATCTCTTCAGTGATCCAATCGTTTTTCTTCCAATGAACTTTATTCTTTTGGATGATGTTGTTTGCCGATGTCACTAGACCCAATCTTACTGCGTCCCATTTTGGGCTTCTGATTCTAATTTGTTCTTTGTGTTTTGTTTTCATATACATTTTCTGCAGGTTTTCAGTTTTGCATAGTCAGAATGTCATAAAGCCATAATCATAGTAATTTAGGAATTTAGTAAAAGTAACCCAAAGACTATTGGATTAGTAATCAAATCTGTGGGATCAGAACTAAAGATAAAAAAAAATATTTTAAATAGTCACTACCAACTTGGCTGTTTAACAGCCCGATCCCTTTAGTGGCGCTTAGAGAGGCTGCTCTGATCAACATTCGCATAATATTGAGGTATTTGTAGTGTCATACCTAATTTAGGTAGGTGTCCCTGCATGTATTTCCGGTGAGTTACGTTAAGGCCCACATTATGATTTGTTCTCAGTCAGCTCTGGTTCGTATTGCCATTAACGACGAACTCTGATAATTATGTTGTTTTTTTTTCTCTCTCTCCAACATAAAACTTTTCATGACTAACGTGAAGAAACTAAATTCAAGAAAACCTGTAAAAAATACCTACCGACTTCAACTTTTCTTTCTCCAGTGTCCGTTGTATCCACTCCAACTTCAGCAGTATAACATATTTTCTCATTTTTTCAACTGTTTAGACCTAATATTTATTGTCATATTTATGGTGTTTCGACCATTTTACGCTTCGGTCTTCTTCAGGTGCTAGGAATTTAGAACCGAACCTTTTATTTCGATCACTATGGTATATAACTCTCATTCCATGTGCGATGTCACTTTCAGATGCCATGTCGTTATTTCCCTTTAACTCAACACTCTAAATTATTTGTTCACTACTGCTGTAGCCCGGTATTGAACTCATAACTATTTTGGGCAAGTCACTAGAACTAACCCACGCTTATATTCACTGGACTATGCGTTGGTTCTATCTCTTCCTCAAAATGTGGTTTCTATACTCGATTTATTTCTTACCTCGTCTTCTCGTTCTTAACGAGATTCGCAACACTATCCTCTTGGAAACTCAGACCACAGTGTAGTAACTACTATATAGGTAGAATCGTGCTATATCGGTTGCTAATCGACTTAACCTACCCAAAGTGTTAGGAACTTGGTAATCTTCCACTGAAAGCTGACTCCTTAGTATTCAGTTAAATGCGGACTAATATCAACTGCCTAGTAGTTCTGCTAAACTCCGATAGAAGTCTAATGAAATCCTATGAACTTCCCAAGAACTTCACTCTTATTAATATAGGAGGGAGAGTCCATTATCTAAGGTATAGGTGTGTTTCTCCATAACAATCCTCGTATTGTAAGACCTTATTCTCTCACTAGCTGACTGGTAGACACTTCATGATTTTCTTCGAGACATTCTCTGGACTGATATTTTCAACAATGCAATCAAGAATTGTGCCACTGAGATTTCCTCTTGGGTTAAAGCCGGTATGAACGCTTTCATTCCTTCTGGAAAATACTAAGTGAAACCTTCAATATTTTCCATGGCTCACACCAACATGAACCACTATTTTCAGTTATACCAATGCGACAGCTCACGTCACATTAGACGCCTATTTGTTACTGCTTTTAATAAATATAAATGACTTCAGGAAAGTATCTATTTAGCGAGATAATAAGACCGTATTATAAATAAAAAAACTTTGGTTCTTATGGTTACAGGTGTCTCTGTTAAAATGCGTTAAATAAGCGTAAGTTCTCTATTTCTACTCTCTTAATCAATTTCAGGTGTTAACATTTATTGGCAAAGCCGGATATTACACCTGTAATTTTTTCTCAAACTCTTCTCTTGACTCATCTAGAGTATCCCTGCCTAACTTCTCACCTGGAACTGCGACTCTATTGAGTGATGTTAATATAACCTCCTTCTATGGTTTCCACTCTCATCTTTAACGTGGATCCCCAAAAAGCATTTTGACCTGATGGTATCTCTGAAACAGTTATTAAGAAATGTTCCCAGTTGGCTTCTGTTCTCTCTAAACAGTATAATATTTACTTCACCGGCACTTGCTTTTCTAAACAGCGTATAAAAAATGTGTGTGTATAAATGTTTAGCTCAACAGCGATTAAGAGATAACGAAAAGCCAAAATTTGCTAAGAGCTACAAAGGGCAGGTAACTGTGGAGAGTAATTTTTGCCCACGTCCTGATAGGACACAACACATAGAAGAAAAGTAACCATGAATTGTAATAAAAGCAAATAAGCTTTATTCACATAT
The DNA here is from genome assembly GCA_037127315.1 of Ascarosepion bandense. Taxonomy (NCBI): domain Eukaryota; kingdom Metazoa; phylum Mollusca; class Cephalopoda; order Sepiida; family Sepiidae; genus Ascarosepion; species Ascarosepion bandense. The sequence goes on from JBBBDQ010000479.1 coordinate 566,729, forward strand.
GCATAGCGATTATTTCATGCTTTAGAATTTCTATCACGGACACATTAACAATATTTTCTCTGAATCAGGCAATTAGCAGCCATGTTATCTTATATGGACTTTCAAATCACGTGATAGCTATCGGAGCGAAGAATAATATATTTATGGTGGCCTGTAATTAATAATTTACAGTGTTTACATTGTTTTGCTTAGGTTTAGGTTCCACAGTGTTTGTTTATGTTTCTTTTGTTTTCTTTTTTGTTTGGAGTTTGTGTTTTTTATTTGTGTATGCGTGTAAAAAGTAGATGTAGATTTCTATAGACGCAAATAAAGGCTTTTTTATTATGCCTTCTCTTCTATACTAGGAGAAACTATGTCACTTTTTTATCAATTACCTCATTGGTTATTGATAACACTGTATAACACGATTTTTGTGCTTAGCTAGAAACTATTATTTCCTATTTGTTTAAGCCTAGAAAGTATGGAAAATGGCTAACATTTCCTTCAAACATTGCTTTTCTGACAAGTATAATGATATTTTTTAAATTTATGTTTTCCCAGTGGAAAACTCACGAATGTGAGCATTCCCATTCAAGTAAATTAGTAACGAAACGAAATGTGATTCAAAAGTAACATTCATTTATTCTATGATTACACAAGAGAGACCACAACAAAGTCAGCACTCTTTCGCGATTTGCGGTTACATTAAAAATTACGTTCCTGAATTAGCTCCAGATATAGTTTCCCATCATGTTTTCGTTATACGGTCTTTGGTAGCTGCGTTCAAAGTCAAGTATACTCTGGTGAAAGTGCTCACCTTGCTTCTCTTAGTACGCTCCCATATCCTCCTTGAATCTATCAAAATGAGAATATGAACTTTGAATGAAATCCTGTAGCCCATTTGGTCGTAGGTTTTAACCAAGTCCCACCAAATTTCATATAGTTTTCGGCTTTGTGAATCCACAGAAATCTTCGAGCCCCTGCGACAAATTTGTTCCACATTTATCTATCAATTTTAGTGAGCTTCTTGGGCTATTCCTTGACGTCTATGATTTTCTTTATTTTTGGTTCGACGAAGACACTGGCTTTGACGTTTGTAGTAGACAGCTTCGAAGAGAAGTCGTGAAAGTACATAAAAGCTGTAGACTTATAATCTAGAGCTGTGTCAAATTGCTTCATCAGGTTCACTTTTAAAAGCATTAAAGGAAATAGTACTTTCCGGGGATCCAGCGGTGAATCCCATCTGGCGTCCTCCTTGCTCACACAATGAACTCTGTGGCCTGTACGGTCTGTGGTAGTGTGCCGTGGTTTTCCTGCTAACATGTAAAGATAATACGAAAACATGGTAAAGTTGCTTTAGAGACCGATCAGGAAGGCCACCATTTTTAAATCTAAACTGATTCATAAATGGAACTTTGTCTGTGTGTGTGTGTGTGTGTGTGTGTGTGTGTGTGTGTGTGTGTGTGTGTGTGTGTATCCGTTACCTATAGATTCCGAAACGGCTGAACCGATTTTCTTGAAAATTTACACAGTTGTACTATAAGCGTCTGCGAGTGTTCTTAGCTAGGTTTTGTGTCGAGGTACCCCCGATAAATATCGAAAATCGATAATCGAAAAAATCGTGTTATAGAAGGAGTGGTCCGATTTTAATCAAATTTGATACACTCATAGACAATGACATAAGAAACGATATTCAGGATTTTCATGGTTGCAGTTCTTACAATAGTGCAGAAAATCGATAATATATATATATATATATATATATATATATATATATATTTAAAAGGCAAGATGTTTGTGTGTGTATGTCTGTTTATCTGCCTGTATGTCTGTATCCTTTTCAGCCCTTTTATTTTAGTTTTCCTTCGGGTTTAGCTCAAAGTAGGTATAACTGTAGTTCTTAGTCTCAGCCATGATACCATTTACTCAGAGAACTTATTTAGCCTTCAAAATTCAGTTTAAACGAAAAAACTTATTTGATATCGATACCAGGAAATCAAAATTTGACTTACCTCCATTTATTTTTCTTTCAGTCTACGGTTTCGCTTTAACTGGAAACAACTATTGTTTTTTAGTCTTTCGTGCCAACGTCCAAAAAGTCTGAGCTCCAGGACCATGGATTAGTTTTAAAGTTTTTATTACACCCGAGCAACGCCGGGCTATACTGCTAGTCTTTAATAACCTCCCAACCATATTCTTCAGATTTCAAAGCATCTAGAAAGATTGGTATTCTTATTTGAGTCACAGACAGAAGAAGAGATAGATAGATGTTTCCATCATGAAGCAGTCCGACCTTGAGGCTCTCGGATGAGTTGTTGAGGAAGAGACGCCACTTGCTGGAGTTATAGGAGAGTCCAGTTACCACAAACAAATCCGTGACATTCACAAAGCTCAAAAACCACAGGTGACACTTCCTCTTAACAGCGCCTTTCACACTTTCATCTGACAAATCCCACTGCTTGAGTCTCGACGTAAAAAATCTCGGCGTTGAACAATGTATGTCCAAGATCTCTGATCAGATTTTTCGGTTATTTTTTTGGAGGTTGTATTAGCTTATCTCATTTGCGCCTCTAAAATCTGGATCAACGACTTCATCCTCTCCTGAGTTACTGTTCACTTCTTAAGACGGTGGAAGACGGGTGCTCTTTCTTTAGTGGGGTGAATACGGGTACAAGAAGCTCAGGATAGTGTTGCACTTGAGTGATAACGATAGTTCTGGATATATGATAGTAGCTGCATTATTGTTAGCTCAATCTTTGCTAAGGTCTTTCATGCAGGAGAAGCAATTTTTTAGTGGTCAGTTGATGGTAGGATTACGAATTTCAAGTCAATATTTTCCTCCGTACCATCCTGAAAAAAACAAATTAAAAATATGAGTATAAAAATACAAATATTATAAACGGTGTTATTGAAAAAATATAAAAATTTACATTTTTGATTTTTGAAATTCATAACAAACTATTTATATACAAAATCAGACTTAGAAACTCAATTAATGTAGTAAATTTCACAAGAATACAGAGTCTCGAATGCTGAACACCACTAATATTCCGTATTCATACGGCACTTCAGTGATCCTAGTATTGGAAATTTCCAGAATTCTATGGAGACTAATGCGCGATTCTTGAAAAATATTTTCAATAACACATGTTAAAAATAAAAGTAAAAATTATTTAAATTAAAAAGTAATCCAAACCTTTTACATTTAAAAGTTCTACTCTCCAAATACGCAAAACATTCCATCTTACTTTCTAGTGTTCTTTTGCAAAGTTCTTGGGTGTAATGAATTACCCAAGGTTTGCATTGTGTCCTGACAGGAATGCTGACATATGCATTATAGGCATCACACATTTTAGAAAATGTTGAAACAAATTCCTTCTTCTCGCTTGTCTTGATAAATTCGTCACAAACAGCACAATGTGTCTACCGGAAGCTTACAATCTTTTGATGTCATCTGTGATGAATGCAATGGCGACTTGTTTTCAATTAGATAGCTAGAAGTAAACTGAATTTTTGAGTTTACGTTCCCTGTATATATACTGCCATTTTTGTTGCCAGAACGTTCTAAAAAATTTTTAAGCTTTTAGAAACTGTGCGAAAACTTCTACAAAGTTCTAGAATTTTTCCTTCAGTAACTGAACGTGTTTGGAATGAAAAAGAAAATAGGTTAGCTTCAAAACATCGATGTCCAGGTCAAAAAGAAGCAAAGTCCAAAGGGAATTATAGTCATTTCGTTTACTTTCCAGACACAAGCAATTAGAAAAAAAACACTTAATAACCAAAGACCAAAAAAGTCTACATTTTACAATTTGAACGTGGCCTAGCGGGTATCAGCATTGAAACTGAAATCAGCACGGCGATTTAAAATTCCTTTTACTTTCGTTTAGTTACGTTTGGGAATAATATGACTCCATTACTACGCAACCAGCTAAAGGGCCTAATATTAGAGCAAACGTGACTCTCTATGCTTTACAACTACTCCCCATAATATTCTAGCCTCGACAGAGTTCAAAAGATTCGACGTGGTGATCAGGTATTTTTCACCCTACAACCCTTTTTTCACAGACGATACGTAGCCAGCCTCTCGTTACTCTACCGCAAAATTCCATAGAAAATTTCGAAAGAAATTTACATTACATTAGTTTACACTTTCACGGCTACGAGCCGCCAGGCCACTGCGACAATTCATAATATTTCCTGGGTATCTAATTGATAACTTTCATTCGGGTAACTTTTTATAAGATCAGCGACTTTGCAAAACAGATTAACGAGAGGATGCTTTCCGAATCAATGCAGTCTTAAACTCATTAATTCGAGGATCATCCCAAAATTTCCCCACATTACTGCGCATCTTTATTTCCTCTTACTCATCGTTCATAAAGCAATCCCTGCATTGAGTTACTCTTCAGTCTGTATAGAGAGAACAATAGAAAAAATATTGTCCGTCTGTTAAAAGATGAACCTGATAGTTGAATTTCAATTAGCAATGTTATTTGCAACAAAAAGTCCGCGTCACAAGCGAGAGGGGACATTAGCGAGATGTGTGTGTGTGTGTGTGTGTGTGTGTGTGTGTGTGTGTGTGTGTGTGTGTGTGTGTGTGTCGATCCTCGAAGCGGCGATCTGATTCTATCGGCTGATTGTTTCTTGTTTATTTGCGGATTAATAGCTTTATGCTGAATATTGATCGCAAGGGCGAGCAAACGGAAACGCGTATTGACTCATCGATTTGAACATTAATCTACAAAACGGTTAGCGCTAAGCAAAAGGTTTCGTTTGAATACAAACCGTCTGTAGAGATAAATTGAGTCATATGAACAGACACGTAGAAAGAAAGAAAGAAAGAAAGAAAGAAAGAAAGAAAGAAAGACAGACAGAAAGAAAGAAAGAAAGAAAGAAAGAAAGAAAGAAAGAAAACAAAACATCCGGATATCTACGAAGATAAATTATATGAAAATGCTTAGATTGCACAAGCAGAAATTATATGCAAAACAAATATATATATATTATTCAGGAGGATTCAAACTTACGACCCTTAACTACATAGATGAAGCCATCAATTGATCTCATGTGTTTAACTGCTCGAACACCAATGATTTTACAGTTAAACAAAGTCAAATCAAGCTTTATATACACAATTTCCCAATTTTTCGTTAATAATCATCTCAGCTTAAAAGTGTATCGTAATGTAAAACAGATATAAACAGACAATGTGACGGAAAGTTCCGAAGATTAAAGAAATGGAATTAACAAGCGACATATCCTACGGAATGACACATATTTTTCTAACATAATTTATCATAAATATTCAGCCCGGTACAGTTATATATATATATATATATATATATATATATATATATATATATATATATATAACGATTTGTACCCACAGAAAGTACGAATGGCTTTAAAAAGAACAGACGTCATATTATTTAAACCCAAGGAACCTTTCGGCCAACTATTATCAAGGGTTCACGTTGGCTTTAATTTTAAGAGAATTAAGGAAAAGGACAAGGCAAAATAAATTAAATTACTTACAATGCTGGGAGATGATGGAACTCGTTTAAAAATAAGTTTATTGAAAAAAAAAACACATAAAATGTAAGGGGGGGTGTACACATGTAATACGTAGATGATGTGTAGACCGAGCGCTGTGCAAGACAGTAAACCAGCTGTCCTCATATGCCGATCACACACTACGTATTTTGGAAGCAATTTGCTTGAAAATTCAACAGCCGAGCCTGTGCAGACAGAAAGAGCGGTTTTTACGCTCCTTACAATTGCTGGTGAGTCTGTGAGTGTAACATTTTTTCACTTTTAAGCACTCTTGTGGAATTACATGTGTACACCCCCTTTTTATGTGTTTTTTTTTTTCAATAAATTTATTTTTAAACGAGTTCCATCATCTCCCAGCATTGCATGTAATTTAATTTATTTTGCCTTGTCCTTTTCCTTAATTCCCTTAAAATTAAAGCCAACGTGAACCCTTGATAAGAGTTGGCCGAAAGGTTCCTCGGGTTTAAATATATATATATAACGGAAAATTCCGAATATTAACGAAATGGTTTTAACAACCGACATATTTTATATATTTATTTAAACATTATTTATATATATTGATAGGGGTTGCAGGTTCGTATTCCGCCGAATGGCACGCATTTTTTGTAAATAAATTTATCGTAAATAATCAGGCCGGTATACGTAAATATATAAATATACTGATTGATTAAAAACAGAATATCTATTCAAATTAGAGTATCGATTAAAAATAATGTCCTAAAAAATAAAGTATATATATATATATATATATATATATTATTAATTCAAACAAAACGGTTCAAAAAGTATAATCTTTTCTTTTTGGCATTATCCACCTCATTTATTTTGCTCCCCTCTTTTTAATATTAAGGTAAAATTGTTTGCAGTTTGTCTATCACTCCACAATTCTCGACAACATTTTACTAGTCGACAACGATTCTTCTCATTGGTTACTTTTATGATACAATATGCGATTTTGTCTATTTTATATATATATATATATATATATATATATATATATATATATATATATATATACTATAGTTATGCAAATTAATAAGTATACATCTAAACTTATTTATAAATGGAACTTTGTCTCTGTGTGTGTGTCTCTGTGTGTGTGTCCGTTGCCTTTAGACTACGAAACGGCTGAACCGATTTTCTTGAAAATTTACACAGTTGTACTACAAGCGTCTTAGAGCGTTCTTAGCTACGTTTTGTGTCGAGGTACCTCCGATGAATATATCGAAAATCGATAATCGAAAAAATCGGGCTATAGAATGAGTGGTCCGATTTTAATCAAATTTGATACACTCATAGACAAAGACATAAGAAACGATATTCAGAAGTTTTAAGGTTACAGTTCTTACAATAGTGCATAAAATTGATAATATATATGTATATAAAAGGCAAGATGTTTGTGTGTGTCCCTGTTTATCTGTCTGTATGTCTTTTATACAAATCCACAATTTTTATTCGATTCTCACCAAACATCACACAAATATTCTTTAGGCTGAATCTGAGCTCCCGGACCATGGATTAGTTTTAAAGCTTTCATTGCACTCGAGCAACGCCGGGCTATACTGCTATTATACACATAAATGTATACAAAATATTACTCAGGTGGTAAAAAAACAGTGCTAAATATAGTTGTATATAAGTTTATCAATTTTATATTTATAAATATACATATTACTCTACATCGGTAGCAAGACTCAGAGTTATATGCGTTACGAAATTTTTAGGTGCACATTCCTAACTGACCATTTAAAAGGTTTGAATTTAAGATCACTCGATGTTCATGGAATTTACTTTTTATAATTATCGGGTACAACTATTCATTTGTTTAAAATAAAATTTTAATAGACAAAAATAAATGACGTAAGATAATATGCATATTTATTAATATATATATATTTTTTTTTTTAATAAGCGTTTCACCCCGAGCAAGGCATGTCACTGCCACTACTGTGCAGGGGGCTACGTAGAGTGGAGAAAGGCTGATTAAATATAGGAAATGACAGAGGGTGGGTGATAGGCGGGTAAGGATACCGAGAATGAGGATTGGGTAGATGAGAGTGTTGTGAGAATAGTTGGGAGTTAGTGTGATAGGAGGTGTCTATTGACCCTACATTTAAACACCTGGAGATTGTAACTGTCGGGAAAGTAGACTTGATATATATATATATATATATATATATATATATATATATATAAGGAAGAAAGAGGGATAGGTAAAGAGAGGAAGAGAAAGATTTGAAAGGTAACTTTTGCGGATGTTATAAAAGCATACGCGTGACTAAAAGTTTTCCAATGACAGAACTGAATCATCAGACGTATAAATTTAATTATATTAATCATATTTCTCTTGTATTTGTATCCATGTACAGCGACTACCCGCATCCCACCTCACATACTACGTGTTTGTATTTCGTGGCTGGCGACTTCTTAAGTCCGTTCCTCATAGGAGAAATGAAGGTGATAATCGCCGTCATTGGTATTGAGGCGATAAATGGAACTGCGTTAATTCTAAACGTCTAACAATCACGTCTGAACTGAGAACAATAAGCGGAGAAGTACACATCCGCCCTTTTGTGTGTGAGCAGACTTCCTGTTATCTATATGGAAACGTAAAAACGCAGAAACTTAGATGTCCTTTACATCTCATAATTTTAACCCTTTTGTAGTGATAAATGTAAAGTATAGAATTATGATATGTATATAAAAAATAAAAAGAATTTAGAATAAATTTACGCATTTGGGTTTTTCTTTAAATTCTCTATTTTTCATTCTCTTTCTCTTCTTTTCCATTCTCTATATATATACTCTTGACCATGACCAGAATGTACAAGCTCTGGTCCCCACGTTAATCCCGTTCTTGTGTCACATCACGTCGCAATGGGGAGATTGGGGTAAGTTCTCTGTATTTTTGCAAAATAAGACTCACTCGGAGTTTCGCTTACGGTCGGAGACGTGACTGAGAAAAATAACCAATGCAACGTGCCCAATCACGCGGTTGCTAGGGCTGGGTAAATTTTGACCCCTGGAGTTCCGAGACAGCTTGCAAGTATCAAACTCTCTGTATTTGGATAGAATATGACTCAGTGTTCTGTCTGCGGTTGGAAACTTGGCTGGGAAAATAAACAATGTAATAGTGGTTGCCGGGGCTGTGCCCATTTTGGCTCTCGGGGCTCTCTCTTGTACGGGCTCTAGTTCCTCACGTTAATCTCAGCCTTGTGTCTCATCATGTCTCCGTGGTCTGATTTTGGTAAATAGCAATGGAGCACGGAATTTTCAAGCTCTCTGTCTGTTAGATTAAGATTCAGTCAGGGATTTGTTTCTGAACGGGGATTCGACTGAGAATAATAGCCAACCCGATTATTTCGATTATCGATTTTCGATATTTATCGGGGGTACCTCGACACAAAACCTAGCTAAGAATACTCGCAGACACTTATAGTACAACTGTGTAAATTTCAAGAAAATCGGATCAGCCGTTTCAGAGTCTATAGGTAACGGATACACACACACACACACACACACACAAAGTTCCATATATAAATAAGTTAGATGTTTCATTGTCGTGATTATTTTATGCGAATACTATCTTGGAAATTGAGATGTAGTACAGTGTGGCTTCGTATCATCAATTCGCGGTGATCATAGATTGGAGGTATAGATTCTGTGAGGTACGAAACACATGTACCTGCCCTGGCTTGAATAGTAAAATAAAGAACAACTCCGTGAAGTTATCTCTTTTGGTTTTACCGTTGATTGTAAAATAGATTTATGTAACTATATCCGACACAAAAATCAAAAGAAAAACATAGTTTTAGCTCTCAATTTCAAATATTTAAAATTACCCATTAAAAATCATTTACAGGGTACAAAAATTTCTTTACCATCCTTTAGTGTTATTTTGAAGTGACGTCGATCTTTAGTTGCTGAACTCTGCTAAAGATAACGAGAATCAGAATGGACAACGCCTGGTTTAGCGGCTGATTTATTGATATATCTGCAACGGTGAACATTCTAAAAGCATTTGGCATGCTTATGAAAAGCATTCATTCTAAGTGTCAGCACTTTTTTCTACTTACAATAAAAAGCCATCAACTTTCGTTTATTTAGGATAATGCATTCGAAGGCAAAATATTTTCGTAAGAGATTTCTTGAACGAACGACTTTGGAAGTTCAGCTTTGATGTTTTAGTCCTGACTTGTTTGGGAAGGTAGACCGAGCTTAGCCGGAGATAAAATGTCTAAGACCAGACAAAGCGAAGAGAAATAAGAAAGAAAGAAAAAAAATGAATTGACAGAGAATTAACTGAAGAAAAGAATGAAAGACAAAGGGAGTGGGTTTGAAAGAGAAACAAGAAATAGAGACTGAACAGGATTTAAACAAAATTGAATCAAAGATGAAAATGATGAGTATTCAGAAAGATAAGTACTTTCAAAACAGAACAGGCAAAATTCAGTTAAATTAATGAAAGAAGACGAGCGATTTATTTGCGTAGTCCCGAAGATAACCGAATTTTTATGAAGTATGAAATATTGGATAAATGGAAATTTTGAACCCGCGCAATAAATATGGAATGATTGACAGAAAAAGAATAAAAAATGGAAAATGAAGACCAATATGATAAAGATAAAAAAAAGAAAAGAACAAACGAAAACATGTCGAGAAAAAAAAAGATGGCAGAAAGAGTAAGTAACTAATGAAGCAAAAAGCTATAGTAGGTGAAAGAAATGCAATATGGCGAAACAAATAGAAATAGAGGAAAATCGAGAGAGAAGAAAATTCAAAAGGATAAAGGAAGGATACACGGAATAGAAAAGATATTAATGCAGCAGAGGACGTAGGTAAAATTATGTAAGAAGAGAAAATGAAAGTGAACATGGAAACTAACAGAAAGCGAAATAAGACAAAATGAAGGAACCAAAGAGACTTTAAAAACTAAAGGAATGAAATAACGAGGGACAAGCGACTAGACTAACTTTTTTTTCCTTCCATCACTATGACTAAGGCTAACCTTCAGAAGAATGGCTCATTTCGCTTTTTCAGGCTAATGTCTTCCGCAGACATTAAGTTAAATAATTATATTGTATCAATTGCTAGGATTTCTGCTAGGTTCATGGTCAAGTATTTTTCCCTCCTCAGAACCTATCTTACATATTTTATAAGTTTACCATTCGACGATGAATTGAATATTATTGTCAGATCTGGTTTACTGTTTCAGCTATGTAATTAAATTCTGGATAAAATCCAAAGAAAATTGTAGAATATTATCTGTCCTGACCTTGACATTTCGGCTTCAGGCATTTTTCCAACGCTGTACTGTAGCTACTCTCTGCCCTTTGTGAAAATATTTTCATGCTAATATTTATAAGGAGCTTTCCGCTTTGCTAAATTAACAAATTATTTAATCATTAGCAGTATAGCCCGGTGTTGCTCGGGTGTAATAAAAGCTTTAAAACTAATCCATGGTCCTGGAGCTCAGACTGAGCCTAAAGAATATTTGTGTGAAGTTTGGTGAGAATCGGATAAAAATTGTGGATTTGTATAAAGGATAAACAGATATACACACAAACATCTTGCCTTTCATATATATATATATATATATATATATATATACATAATCGATTTTTTGCTCTATTGTAAGAACTGCAACCTTGAAACTTCTGAATATCGTTTCTTATGTCTTTGTCTATGAGTGTATCAAATTTGATTAAAATTGGACCATTCCTTCTATAACACATTTTTTTCGATTATCGATTTTCGATATTTATCGGGGGTACCTCGACACATAACCTAGCTAAGAACACTTGCAGACGCTTATAATACAACTGTGTAAATTTTCAAGAAAATCGGTTCAGCCGTTTCGTAGTCTATAGGTAACGGACACACACAGACAAAGTTCCATTTATAAGTTTAGATAGTTCTAGATTTACAGGTAGATCTGCTTATGTTACAATTGAAATTGCTAGTTGTAACTGTAAGTTCTATGTTAGCAGTTCTTTCTCACGCACTTCTCCCGTGTGGAATTCTATTCTGGCTCATTGATTTCCAGACAAATTTGATTTTCAAAACGTAAATGCAAGTCAATCAAAAACTTCTGCTTTCTTAATTTTTTGTTGTTGTTTTTGTTGTCTTCTCTTACTAAGGTTCTTTCTATTTCTCGTTCTTTCACACTCAGTGACCCCCCTTCAGTCTATATTGTCTGATTTGTCGTTAAATGATTACAAAAGCAAAGAGAATTTGGGGCAAAGAAAGAGCAAGAGAAAAAATGGTAAGTAATGGAGAATGAAGGAGAGTAAGATGAAGAAATAAAAGTTTCAAGAGAAAAGTATGAAAATAATAGGGAGGGAAGTGGGAGAAAAACATGGGAAAAATGCTTGGCCAAGGTATGAAGGAAAATAAACATTTACAGACAGCAAAACGAAATAAGGATTTCAAGCAAATTAGGAATATTAAGAGAAAGCAGAAAAGATGGAAGTAGAAAAGTAAGCAACATGTTAGAAATAAGAAACAAGAAAAAGTATTAAAATTTAGGCAAGGCGAAAAATTGAAAGAATGTAGCGAAAAATAAAAAAAAGAGACTCAACAGGAAGGAAGTTAAAGTTGTTGAAAGATGTCGGAGTAAATAAAGAAACCTGAAAATGATGGCAAGTAAAGGTACAAAATAAAAAAAAACAGAAGAATGTTCAAAATGGAATTACGTGATAAAAAGAAAAAACATTTTAAAAATACTCTCTAGTTTAATAAAGACCGTCGTATATATATATATATATATATATATATATATATATATATATATATATTATTGAATTGTATTGCTTAAATATAATTTTTTTAATGACTACTCGTATTTGAGTGGATAGTCTGTTTTTATAATTAAAACATGCATTAAAAAATAATGTTAAAACAAATAAAACTCAAATATGTCGGTTAATGCCAGTTATGTAAATTACCGTATAATTTTATAGATAGATAGATAGATAGATAGATAGATAGATAGATATAATTAAATTTGTTTTTTAATTAAAAATAAATTGTGACACGGAAATTTCTGTTTCAAGATTTCTAGCTCGTCATCAGGTAATGTTAGATCATTGCCGTGAAAATCATTTAGAAAAAATGTAAATGCCAGAGAACTCGGAAATGTAAAACTGTTGTTTCTCTTAACCTGAATATATATATATTAGTCATCCACATACAAGCCCGTTTCGCTGTATCACAGCTCATCAGTGTGGCTAGACATATCCACTTGCTTCTGGCCGGGATCGAAGCCACTTGCTTCTGGCCGGGATCGAAGTTCGACCGATTTGGTGTCAGTCGGAGTCTCTACTCCCTAAGCCATCTGCACATGGTGTCAGAAAAGGGAAATTTTAACGACTTGTATGTAAGCAGTGTATACAGACGCCAGTCACCGAGAGAACTCAAATCATTTCTGAAGTCACGCATTATAGCCGAAGTTGAAACTGTTTTTAAAATTTTCTTCCCCAGAGTGCTCAATCGTAATATATATATATATATATATATATATATATATATATTCCCTCCTGTTAGCTGGAGAGAGAGAGAGAGAGAGAGAGAGAGAGAGAGATTGTGAGACAGTGTCAGCTCGGTTCATTACAAAGGCAAAGAGAGAGCAAAGCAGCATCTGTCAAGTTTCATTCTCTTTACTCTTCTCAAATATTTTGCCGTCATTTTTGACGGCAGGGTTACACTCGTATATACATAATAAGGAAAGCAAGGATCAAGATAGTTATTCTTATTCCTGAAGCATTCTTGTGAACAAGTAGAATATAATGTTCCACCTCGTCAAAGAGATTATTTCTGCAGGCGAAATTACAAATATGAAAATACACTGTACAGGAATATGCGTAGTTTTTTTTTTTATTGAAATAGCGATTTTCTCAATCTCTCTCTCTCTATCTCTCTCTCTCTATATATATATATATATATAGGAAAGAATATTAATAAAAAGTTTTGAATTTAAAAATGTACTTTTTTTTAACAGTATTTGTTTATTTTTATTATATTTTATATTTCAGACCGCCCTCGGTCCTTCATCAGAAACAAGTGATTTTTAAATTTGAATTAGAAACGTATTTCACGATAGCGTCCGAATATTTTTTGTTTACATCACGTGGTGTGTTTGTTCACAACATGCGGCACGTCCATAAAATTAAATACACACAAGCTAGGGTTAAATAGGGACTTAGGTGTGTTGAATCTTTACAAATATTTCAATAGCTAAACATTTTTTTTCAGATAGTCCAAGAAATTTTTATCTAAAACAAACAGACTTTCTCTACGGACGTGCCGCATGTTGTGAACAAACACACCACGTGATGTAAACAAAAAATATTCGGACGCTATCGTGAAATACGTTTCTAATTCAAATTTAAAAATCACTTGTTTCTGATGAAGGACCGAGGGTGGTCTGAAATATAAAATATAATAAAAATAAACAAATACTGTTAAAAAAAGTACATTTTTAAATTCAAAACTTTTTATTAATATTCTTTCTTATACATATTAAGACAGTATACGTGGATGATCATCACTATATATATATATATATATATATATATATGTATATATATATAGTCATCTGCAGACAGATCTATTTCGCTGTATCACAGCTCATCAGTACGGTTAGACATCCGATTCCTTTTTGCCCAAGATTGAAACCCGACCGAACTGGCGTCAGCCGGCGATTCTACCTGTGAACTATGGGCGCTCGGAAGAAGGAGGCAGACTTTTTAGCGTGTATATTAACATTATACACGCCCAATAGCTGAGAGCGTTCTAATTCAATCAACTACAAAAATGTACATTTTTTTTCGACATTGAAAGAAGATTGTCTCATCAGGTAGTTAATAATGATGGTAATAAATATATTAGTAACGTAATAATAAACAATAAATTTTCATTGCTTTATATTTATATTGAGCACAGTTATAAATTAATGTTTTGAATGTTGCAAATTTATAATTTATTTTTCATTTGAACACACACACACACACACACACACACACACACACACATATATATGAAATTAATTGTTTGAACATTATTTTTATCGATACTCGTAATTTAAGTAGATATTCTGCTTTTTAATTCAACAGTATAATATATTTATATCTACCGACCTGATTATTTACAATAAATTTGTATTATGAAAATGTGTGTCATTCGGCAGGATTCAAACCTGCGACTCCTATCTACATAGAGGAAGCTACCATGTGATTTTGCACGTCTTAGACCTCTCGACCACGAATGATCATTAGTCTAAACGAGGTTTTAATCAGGCCTATATAACACAATTTTCGATCTATCGCAATAACCATATCTGCTCTGAAATGTATCGTAATGTCAAAAAATGTAAATATGTTAAGGAAATTAACGAAGATTAACGAAACTTGGTTATAAACAACCGACAATTTGAAATGATTTGTTTGAACATTATTTTTTATCGATACTCGTATTTTAAGTAGATATTCTGTTTTTTATTAAACAGTATTATATATTTATATCTACCGGCCTGATTATTTAAGATAAATTATTATTATGAATATATGTGTCATTCAGCATATGTGTGTGTGTGAGTGTGTGTGTGTGCAGTGACCTATATTACTAAAACTAAATATACATATCAGGATGGTGCACATATGTATAGTATTATTATTCAGTTGTTAATAAAACTACACTCAATGTATGAACAGAGCTGTATTATATATATATATATATATATATATATATATATATATATATATATATATATTATCCTTCAGTTGCATATTTCAAACTATTTAAATTTTTAAGACTCGTGATTTACTTCTTTTATGTCCTCCCCATGCTTTTTATTATATTCTAATTTTTACTTTTTTAAATTTAAATTTTAAATTTTTCTCCACATGTAGCCTTAGAATATTTAAATTTTTCAATCTTATTAAAAAAAAACAGTAATTTAACTTTATAAGATTTAACTTCCATGACCATCGAGTGAACTTAAATTTTAATATATTAAACTATCAGTTTGAACATGCACCTGATAATTGCATAACGCATGAAGCTCCGAGCAGTGCCATAAATGTAGGATAATATGTATATTTATTTATATATATATATATATATATATATATATATATATATAAGAAAAATTAAGACAGACACGTTATTTCATAGTGAATCGGAAGTGCAGAGAACTCGGAAATAGTTATATGATTTATCCATTCAACGTCATAGTGATTGGAGTGATCACTAGTGATGGTGATCTTATGCCTTTATTCATCTTCCCACGGGGCCTCAGACTCAACACGGTGGCCTGCATCCAGTGCCTCGAAGAGGTAGTGCTCTCAAAAGTGTAGCGGCTGTGTTTGGCAACAAAACTCTGCACCATGTTACACAAGCAGCAGAACACATTCATGGCTTTCATTAATTTTTTTGCGACAACATCACTTCTTACAGGTGGCCCCCTAACTCTCCAGACTGCAACTCCCTTGGTTATTAGGAGGCGCAGTTGAGGGAGAGACCCACAAAACTTATTGTAACACCAAGTAAACTAAAGATCATGGCAGCATTCACCAACTTAAACAAGATCTTCTAGCAGAGATGCAGGAAATTCTGAAGTCATCTGAGAACCCGTGGTTCAGGCCAATAGCGATGTTAATGAACAGAATTACTCTTTAGTATTTCAAGATATTTGTATGTAATTTTCGTAAATATATTTGTTAAAGTGTGATGTCAGTGTTATTTTCATTTTTGTGTAATTTAGACGACAATTCATTCATCGCACTCTGTATATCCCCTAACGATTGTGAAAGCGTCAAACTTAAGTAATGCATCGGACTTTTGAGGTATGACGCTATAATGAGTTTTTCCTCTGTCATAATAACGTAATTGTTTAGCATTGCTTTGATCGTTTATCTTTTTTTCTCAGTTTGGGTATTTTCCTGATTTTTTTTTTCTTGATTTTTTTTCATAAGTAATATTTTTATTAATGATTTTATGAGTGGTCACATGGCAAGCATTCTGTTTGGATCTTTTGTAAATATATATATATATATATATATATATATATATATATATATATATATATATATATAAGTGGTTACTAGTAATGAAAGTCTATTCCACAGTTATATGTACTTTTAAAATGTGCTGAAGCGCATAAATATATATATAGTCATACTGTTATTATAGTAATAGCATACTGCAATTCAATAGCTATAAAGTCTCAGTGTTTAATATACCATCATCGGGAAGGCTGACGACAGTGTATTAAGTTAGAGTGTCTACTCCCTATCACAGCTGAGAGAGGAAGAAATTTTAGCGTATTATATATGTGCCTTGTATACACACGCCAGCCGCCGGGAAAAGTCAAGCAATGTCTAAATAGCGGAAGGGGTAGCTGTTTTTTTAATTCTCCCTTCTACAGAGCTCAATCGTAACGAGAGCGTAATTTTGTAGTCATCTACATACAAGCCTGTTTCTCTGTACCACTGCTCATCAGTGTAGCTAGACATTCACTTACAACCGATTTAGTATCAGTCGGAGTTCCTACTCCGTAAGCTGTCGGCGCATTGCTGATATATATATAATGGTTTTGGATTATGATATAATAATAATATATATTAAAATAATTAAATAGATATTACAAATTTAATAATTAAATAAATATTAAAATCTCGTTTTATGATATTAGAAATTGCATTATGTTATTAAATTTTTATATTATGATATGATGGTAATTAAATATATTTGAAAATATTAAAATGGAATATTAAAATTATTAAAAATTAAAATATTACAAATTAAGGGTTTATGTAAACTTGGAATAAATAGTATTCAAAGGTCCATTTAAGTCAGATCAAAAACATAAAATGCTTTCTTTTTTTTCTTTTTAGTTTAAAAAATGATTGGATACAGAGAAAACTAAGAAAATAATCTTGTAACGATAATGGATACATCAACGGAAATGCAGTCTAGACAGTGGCTGAATTGCCCGACACTCTCCCCGTTAAGTCCTGTATTCCCCCCACCCAAAAAAAAAAACTGTTAAAGTTGATCTCTATTCTGATTATTTAAATTTAACACCCATATTTTTTCTGTCTTTCCACATCCATAAATAGCAAACGTATTGTTTCTCATATTCAGATAAAAATCATTTTCACAACAATAAACTAACATTGCTTGATAACGAGGTAAAATCTTGAAACATAGAAATTTCCGTATAGCAATGTAAACTATAATGATTTTAAATAAAAAGCAAATTTAATTATATCATACACAACATTAATTGTTGTATGGAGCACTTTTTTAAAGTAAATGCCGAAGAACTCGGAATTCTAAAACTTGGTTCTCTTGACATGGATATATATATGCATACATACATACATATATATATATATATATATATATATATATATATATATATATAAGTTTGATTTATAAGCTTGATTTTTAAGTATTGAGAATTTTGCTACAGTAAGGGGGCTAAAGTCCGTAGAATGAAGCTGTTTGCAACAGATGACTTTGAACTCTATCGTTATAACGTTATCGATATCATTCGTTGTTTATAGCAGTGTAGATTGCTTCATCTTACCACACCACAGATCCCGTACCTTGAGATGTTTTCTTCTTCAAAAATCAAATTTTACTTGAAAGGAATAAGATTCAAAAACATGAAATAAATCGAAATGAATGTGTCCAAAAAGAGTCCAAGAAAGCTTTCATAAATGGAAAATTGATATGTGTATACAATATATATTAATATATATTATATATCAATATTAATTTTCTATATTTTTATATTATTAATATATAACGCCTGACAATACCGAAAAGTTGAAAGCCATGGAAGTGTAATTGGCTGATCGTCTTCATATATATATATATATATATATATATATATATACAATAAACTAAATCTAAAAGTGAGCCAAACGTCGGCCGCGGTTTCACTCTACGGATCGTGAGGACTTGTATATATATATATATATATATATATATATATATATATATATACTCCTTTTCTAACCTCAATCTAAGTTTCCAGACATTTCTTTCCAGAATATTTTAGGAAATGATAGAAGATGGACTAAATCCCACAGCAATTTGGAAACTAATAGATTCTGCCTGCACCCCCAATAATCTTTACGAGTAAGTTATTCAAAGAACAAAATATATTTGATTATTCGGTATTTGTAAAATAAACTCCAAAAAATCGGAGGTAATATTTTGCCAGCTCTTTTGAACACACAAAAAAACACTTCTATACAGAAATTAGAACCCGAAGAAAATCCAAATATTTCGTGATATCAATATCAATATCCAATAATTCCACAAGCAAAATACTTGGTCTATTTTAGTTTCTGTTGTAGGAGTGCGTCGATTATGTCTGATACAAGGCCATTTCAAAACATATCCTACAATTCATGAATTTAAAGATAATCATCAGATTGTTGAAAAAATAAGTGGTATTCTGTTCGCTGTTAATGCTATTATATATTTGATAGAAGAACAATGTTCATTAAGAAATGCAAGTACCCATGTAGTTAAAATTGTTCAAAGAGAAATGTAAGTATTTGAAATGTCCACAGAAGTTTAATGGTTGCGCAGTAGCAGAATGTAAAGTCTTCTTGGGTTTTTTTCCCTCTTTTTGGTAGGTCGGCAATAGAGTGAGAGAGAAGGTAAAACAAATGAAGAAACTGTACTTAATGCGTTCTGTTGTTGTTATTGCTATTTTTGGCGGCGTGGAGTGAAAACGAAGAAAAGAGAGTTGGAAGAAGAGATCGAATAAAACTGTGATGTGCCATACGTCCCAGTAGCGTGCAGTGAAAATTCTTTTGTGACATTGTCATGAGGTCCGTCAGCTAACCGCTGGCATGTCGGACTGCCTTGACCGCTCACCGACATGCTTAAGTAGTGGAATTCAGTCATGTGAACGACTCCCAGAACCATTTTCTTCTTTAGCTCTGAAAAAACGTTTGATTGACGTGGTAATATGAATTTTCTATTTCCTATCCAATCAGAATACAGAATTTTGCTTTTCACACTGACCTCTGAAATTTTTCTTAGTTTGGTTTTTCAAAAATGTTTATAGTCATTAAAGTCCGATTTTGCGGGTGTGCAGTTTTACTTTATGTCTATTAGTTAGTTGATGAATGATATAGGATTTGTATCCTATATTGTAAAAGTGCGGATGTGCGTTGTGGCGCAGTGGATATCGACTCCGAACGAGAAATCGGAGAGCCGAGTTCGAATTCCAGTTGAATTTCTTGCATTCACTTACGCGCAAATACCCTTGGGAAAGGTATTAATTCGTCTATTCCTTCCAGTTATGGGTTAAATAGCAGGACAGATTGGGTTCTATAGCCGTGATCGGCAACCAGTCTACTGCAGAAAGCAATGGCAACCTACTGCGGGATAATCTTCTGCCCAGTCAGTCATGTCTCTTTCGAGACATGATCGCCCAAGCGTGTATCACGTATGGCACTTAACTAATTTACTGAATCAGAAATTAGAAAGAAAATGTGAAGTTCTCCAATACTGAAAATCTTCAAGAATACGAAAAAGCTTATTGAAATATGAAGATTTATTCTATCTTAATCAAAGTTAAAAACACAAAATAGAAGTATTGTAAAAATTAATAAAGAATACTTTTGAAAAAAAAAAGAATGTCAGCGTTATAGAAAGAAATAAACCAGAAAGAATGAGAGAAAAAAGAAAGACAGAATAAAATTAAAAAAAAAAAAACGAATGAAAGAAATAATGAGGGCAAGAAAGAAAAATCAAATAAAAGAATAAATGAATGAAAGTAAATCCCCAAAACGGAAAACAAGTCCGAAATACAAACTAAAAGATGACAGAGAGGAGGAAGAAATAATTAAGATATTGAGACATACAGACAAAAAGGCAGAAAAAACAATGAATGATGAAAGGAACGTCAGTGTATATTACAGAAAAAAAAAACAATAAAGACAGAATGAATAAAAGTAAAAGGAAGGAAGGAAGGAAGGAAGGAAGGAAGGAAGGAAGGAAGGATGGATGGATGGATGGATGGATGGATGGATGGATGGAAAGAAGAAAAGAAAGGAATAATAGATGAATGTAAGGAAGGAAGGAAGAGGGAAAAGGAACGAAGGGAGAAAAGGGAGAAAAGGAAGGAAGGAAGGAAGGAAGGAAGGAAGGAAGGAAGGAACGGAGGGAGGGAGGAATCCTTGGAATAAGAAACAAACTAACGAACAAAACACGTCCACACGAAATGTCAAATGAAAAGGCAGAACAGAAAGCACGAAAAAAAAAGAAAGAAAGAAAGAAAGAAAGAAGGAAAAAAGAAAGAAAACAATGAAAGAAAGAAAAAAAAAAGAAAAAAAGGCATCAAGGTTAAAAAGCCCCAGTTAGAAGACGAGGCATTGATAAGTAAGTTAATGAGAGGCGTGTTTTGGAGGAGAATCGGATCAGGAATATAATTTTATTCAAGTCTTAAAAAAGAAAGACGAAAGACAAAAACATCACCGAAAAGAAGAATGAAATAGAGAAAAAATCCCGATTATATATGACATTAATTCCTTGCTCCTTATGCCTGATGGGTATCAATATATGAAATGGCAGAAGGAACAAGTCCATAGCTTTCAGCAGAGAATAAGGGCTTGAACTCTTGGATGACAGCTCAACGCATGTAGAATCAGCGTCATTATAAAAGGAGCAAGGCTACCCGTCAAAATCGTTTTCGGGGAGAAATATATATTCATATTACTAGTAGACTTTTTTTTTTTGTGTGTGTGTGTGTGTGTGTGTGTGTGTGTGTGGAAAAGAAGATCACAATGGAAAAAAACAAATATAAATGTTTCAGGTGGACTTAATGGATTTTTGTCTCTTCTCTTTCTCAGCTCTTTGCATATCTCTTCCATTTTCCCATTTCTTCATATTGATTTATTTACCGTGGTTTATTGATTGGTGTGTGTGTGTGTGTGTGTGTGTGTATGTGTGTGTGTGTGTGTGCGCGCGAGTGTCTTTGTGCGTGTACGTACGTATGTGCGTGCGTGTGTAATTTTTAATAACTTTTTTCGAGAATTTTTTATTCCATCACTTTTTCTTCTTTTTTACATTTTGTTTCTTTCTTCACTTTATTTAAAGTTTTCTTTCTAAATATACACTTCCGTTGTCTTCGTTATGCTATCTTTATGAAGAGTTCCTTTAAATTTATTCTAGAAGCTTCTTTTTGCTGTACATTATAAATGCGCATTTTCGTCTTCTTTACTCTTTTTTTTATTTTTACTTTCCTTGCAAAGACGCAAGGTCATTTTTCAAATCTTTCTTTTCCCTTTCCTTATATTAAATCTGAATTTTTATTTCTCTTTTTTTATGCTTTTTTTTCTTTTTCTCTTAAACTTTATTTATTTATCTCTGTTTTTTAATTTTTGATACTTTTCTTTTTCTTCTTTTCATTATACATCACCCTGTATATCTTTTCCATGCTCTCTAACTTTGCAACTGTCATCACACTTGTATTCCCATCCTTTCCTTGCTCCTTTCTCTGACACCCCCCTGTAACTGGTTCGTCTTCCTTTTTGCTCTCCTTCTATCTAATCTTTTACTCTTATGTAGCCCCCTGCGCATCAGTGGCGTTAACGCCTTGCATGGGGTGAAACGATTAAAAAAAATCTCGTTATTTTTTACCTCTTTCATTTAAGTCTTCACTCGTTACTTCTTAGTTTTACTTAGTGTTTCCTTATCATTCAAAATCTATTGTTTTTTTTCTTTAAATATTTTTTTCTTTACTTTTTTCGTCTGCTTTATTTCTCTTTTCAAATAAGTATTATTTGTTTTATTTATTTTTAAATAAAACCTGTTTTAATTTCCTTGTATTCGAATCTGTTGCTGTTTCATTTTACCTATCTGAATTTATTTACCTTTTTTTATTTAAAATTATTATTCTGCATTATTTTCCGTTAAGCAAATCTTACAATTTCCATTTTCTTTTTCTTTTCAATGTCGGCCTTCTTTTTTAACTTTTTCTTAAATAAATTCTTACTCCAGGGATTCTCGAAAATGTGTACGCAATTTGAAAACTTTCTCAATAAATAATTCGAGCAAGTAGAAGCAACGATATATAATTTAAATAATGCACATGAAAAGAGTATTTATTATAAATGCATGCTCTTAAGATTTTGTTATCGCATCTATTCAAATTGATGTCCGATTTGATCCAGATATATCTGACAACGCGACGCATTGGAATCCAATGTAGCAATACACATTTCTCATGGACTTCTCTGAAAACTATCCACCACCCTTTCTTGCCTCACACAGCGTGATTGATATCCGTGGTCTTCAGGAACGGTTCTTGGGAATACCATGTACATCAGACATCTCTTATTCGTGATATTGTGAGTGGATCTCTAGGGCAGTGGTCGGCAATCTACGGCATGCGTGTCACACGTAGCACGCCAAGCAATGTGTTGGCTAAGACCAAGCAAGGGTAAGGCTACCATTAATAATAAAAAAAAATTTTAAAAAAAATTTTTTAAACAGTTTATTTCTATTAATGTAGTTTACATATTATTTTATATATTACTATATAAAATATATTACTACATAAAATATAGAACAGTTATATTGACCTTGACTTGTATAAAAACTACGTATGCAGTTGGAACACAGAATGATTTAATTCCCTAAGACGGCACATAGATAACAAAAGGTTGCCAACCCCTGCTCTAGGGAATTAAACTCTCTTCTATTCAGGCTTTGAACTTCAACTGCATTTCGTACTTTTCTATCAATTTTAGATTGAAATTTCTTTGTTCAAATCTAAGTCACATACTAACGTGTATATCTCAAAAGAAGGCAAGTTGACCTTAGCTATATTTTGTCAATGTGTTTACATTTTCGAGTTAAATTACGTACAATTTCGTATTATACATTCAATTTGACAGTTTTTTCTCCTTCAAATAATGATTTCTTCTTTAAATTTTTAATTAAAAGCATTATGTTTTGATTTCTGCTCATTATTTTTGTCTCTGAAAAATCTCATTGTTATCCTCTCATCTTAGTTGTGTTCGCTTTTTTCTTATTCCTTATTTTATTCTCCTTCAACATTTTTCGATTTTCTTCCAAAACAATTCGACATTGTTTTCAACTTGCTCTCCTTCCTTGTTTTTCTCGCACAAATAAATAAATCACTTCTCGCCTAGGCTACATTTTCTCTACGATATGCAATTGTTCGTTTTCGTCATCTTTCTTTTCTCACGCTATTTTGCCTTCTTCCTTTCTGTGACGGATTGCCAACAGCACGTACCGTTTTTCATATTTTTCTCTCCTATATATATTGATGAGATGAGATACAGCGAAACAGATCTGTCTGCGGATATATATATATATATATATATATATATATATTATTTTTACCCTGAAACAATTTTCTTACTGATTTGTAAAACCATTAAAACCTGACATCAATTCCTGTCAAACAAAATCAAGACTCTTTCTCAGCTGAAATAAAAGTAGATATGGGGTAAAAAGAGCCTCGTTTAGTGATTTGGAACAACTGCAAATTTTGGCTGGAAGAAAAGCTTCTTATTTAACATTATTATTATTATTATTATTATTATTATTACTGCTACTACTAAAAATACTAATGCAGCATACGTTTTTATTTGCTTCAGCCTCCATACGCACATACTTTTTTATTATACTGACATACCTGCTATTTATGTAGCGATTCTTGGCAAAAACCAAAGAAGACCTTTATTATTATCGGCCTTGATCTGGCATCTCAACTTCATTCATTTTCCCACCACCCTGACCTGGCTTCTTCTAACTTTTCTACTAGTATTTTCATATATTTGTTGTTATTATGTGTTATCCTCATTGGTACATTGACTTTAAGTATTTAAGTGTACTACTAGATTGGCAACTAGGTCTTACCGCTAACTTATATTATCTTTTCTCGTACTGCTCACCTTTGGGATTCTCTTCTGATTTTTGCTTCCCTGTCACCTACAATCTTCAAAAATCTAAATGCTTTACT
Source organism: Ascarosepion bandense (assembly GCA_037127315.1). NCBI lineage: Eukaryota > Metazoa > Mollusca > Cephalopoda > Sepiida > Sepiidae > Ascarosepion > Ascarosepion bandense. The sequence goes on from JBBBDQ010000479.1 coordinate 591,288, forward strand.
AAACTCAGTCTTCTGTCCTCTTGAAACCTTTTTTTTTTTAATCATCTCACCCCAAGCAAGGCATTCCACTGCCACTATTGCGCATGGGGCTACATAGGGGAAGGTAAAGAGAAGGAGTGGTTAGACATAGGGAATGTCAGGAGGAAGGTGATAGATGAGTAAGGATAGCGAGGATGAGGGTTGGGCAGATGGGAAGAGTGTTTGATAGAATGGGAGCAGGTTAGTGTGTTAGGAGGTGTCTATTGACCTTACATTTAAACTCCTGGAGATTTTAGCCGTCGGAGAAGCAATCATTTGGAAGAGAATTCCACAGTCGGGAAGTGCGAGGAAAGAAACTGTTGGAGTAGAAGTTACGGCTGCATCTTATCGGTTTCATTGTAAAAGGGTGGGATCTACTTGCTAATCTAGTATCACGTTCAAATTCGTATTTAGGGGGCACTAGTGATCTAAGTTCATCGGAGCAGAAGCCGTGAAAGTATTTATAGAAGAGACACAGGGAAGCCACGTCGCGCCGGTGGGAGAGAGACTGCAGGCGGTCTGCCAAGTCGGTATCTATCACATTACAGACCCTCCTCTGAACCTTATCGAGAAGCCCGAGGAGAACAGCAGGGGCACTCGACCAGATATGGCAGCAGTATTCAATGCACGGGCGGATGGTAGATTTATAAATGTGCAGGATAGATTCAGACGGAAAAAACTTCCGGGCCCTACACAGAGATCCGACTTTCATAGCAGCGGATTTAGCAATGGATTCGATATAGTCATTCCATTTGAGGTCCGCTGAAAGTGTGAGACCAAGGGGGCGCAGTGTTTTACTCTCTGGGAGGCAAGCCTGGTCCATGCTAATGGGAGGTTGGTGAGATTGTCGATGATGGTTAATTGAGAGTAGCTTCGTTTTAGAAGCATTAAAATTTACTAACCATTTCTTACCCCAGTCCAATATGGATTAGAGGTCTTTTTCAATCTCGGCTGTTCTTTTATTGTCCTTTTCTCTCGCTATATTCCTATTATTCTTTCACTCCCAGTAAAACGTCTTCTTTGTGGGTAAAATGATTAAAAAATATCTCAAGTGAAGCATTTCTTAAGGTTGGAAATTAAACTTTTGTCAATTTATTATTCTGAGTGATTGTTTCTTCTATGAAGTTTAATAACGAAATTTACTCAATGTTTCAGTGAGCAACATCTATACCTATTCATGCGTACACTTACATACATACATAGATACATAGAGGTACCTTGCCGTGGTGTAAGGTTTCGCAAGTTTATCTCGCTAGAACAACTACGACTGAGTAGTGAGTTTGATCCTCACTGGGTGTCCCACGATTTCGGTCTTTCGCCACATCTAAATCAAGCTTACAAAACTATGATAGACAGACAGAGTTAGATATTAGTCATTTTCATAAAAAGTTCAAGACTTTACGGAATCTTGCATCTATAAATTTGGTCGAAATTTCCCGTGTCTCGGCGAATATTTTTCAATATTAACATCTAATATTTTCTCCGAATTTTGAAGAGCGAGTTGCGTCGAAAAAAACACACACACACGCGCGTGCGCGCATATATATACATATATATATATATATATATATTCAATGGCATATTTGGGTATCAATCACTCTTTTATACAAATTCCATTAAAAACAACTGACAAAAAAAAATCTTACATTCAATAATATCTATTATGAATGCAGTCACAGTGTACTAACCGTGTTTGGAAAATAAAACATTTCAATAATTCTTGATACAGATATAAAAACAATCCGTACATTAAAATAAAAATAAAATCACCCTTGATAATGGCTAAAAGTATAGCCGAAAGCGCTTGCACATACAAAATATTTGAACAATTTCTATTTTATTTACGAAAATTATAAGAACAAGAATATCATAAGAACGCAAAAAAAGTTAAATAAAAAACTTAACAGCAGTACCATGTCAGTCGTTTTTAATAGAATTTTTACATATTTACGCTCTTACTCGTTGATTGAACACTGTGGCGAAATGGTAGACTTGAAAAACAGTAGCTACTCCTAACATTTTCAACTGGGTTCAGATCTTGACTGTTCTTCAAAAAGTTTAGTTTCGTCATTTTATTTGATACTATTTAAAACAAATGTTGAACAACAATTGACTGGTCGCGTTTGACACTATAATGTATAAATATTGTCCACTGATGTGAGTGCATATGCAGTTCCAGTTTCTCGTGTGGTAGTTTCGTATACCTAGCAACATTCTTCGTTCTATCTGAAGACAAAATGTAGAGTCCAGCTATTCCACTTTTGAATATGGCACTTCAAATTATCCGGTTTGTTGGGTATTTCTTAAACTGAATTGTATCTTTTTCATCAGATCTCTTAGCAGGTATCTTCTAATGTTACTTTTACGCATAACAAGCAAAGTATATTTATCTGAAAAACTAATTATGTTCCAGATTTCAGCTGTCCATGTTCCAGTTTGCTTAACAAATATCAGGCGCTGGAATTTCATAGCTGCAGTTAGCCGTGGTTAGCCGCTGTTTACGAGCTAGTGTGAATGAATTCAGACCAATCCCAGACAACGTAAAATTATCATAGAATCGAAATAGATACGAACTTGAAGCGAAGCATCTCGAATAAAAACGTTTTCAGGATTGTGTGTCAATGCGCTTTTTCTCTCGCACTGGTTTTCCTTTGAAGTCCATTTCTCTTTTTTACGATAAATTCATTTAATTAACGATGGCAGTCTGCGCGACTTGTTTGCTCCAACATACATTTACATCAATTTCGCGTTCAGAATAGCCTTCATCGCGTAGAGCCAAAATATGGGCTCGTTCATGTATATGAAAGTGAGGACTGTTTGATTATATTCTAAGCCTGTGTATGACGATAAAATACTTCTAGCAGTAAGGATTCTTATCGGGAGTTTTTGAGGAGCATGGAACCACCTCCTAACTTCTTTTGTTTCCACATCCACTCCAACCTGAGGTGGTAACATCTATTATGGTCCCAGCTATAGGCAAATAGTGAAACCTTAAACTGGGATCAAAAGACTATGAATTTATAAAAAGAAATTTTATAGTAAAAACTCCCGCAATAGATTTTAAAGCAAAAATCCAACAATAGATTTTAGTATTAAAACAAATTTCAGCAACCGATTCTAATATGCTTTTAAAAATCTAGCAACAGATCTTTATATTAAAACAATTCAAGAAATAGATTTTGAAATTTTTAAAACTCTATTAATAGATTTTAATATTTTTTAAAAATTCAGCAATGGGTTTTAATATTAAAAAATCCCATCAATAGATTTTACAATTTTTAAATTAATCCACCAATAAATTTTAATATAAAAAAAAACGCAACAGATTTTAATATTTAAAAAATCTCAGCAATAGATTTTAATGTTTAAAACATTCCAGCAATGGATTTTAATATTTGAAAAAAATCCAGGAATAGGTTTTAATATTTGAAAAAATCCAGCAATAGATTTTAATGTTTTAAAAATTCCAGCAATAGGTTTTAATATTTTCAGAATACCAGAAATAGATTTTATTATTTCAATAATCCCGAACTAGATTTTATTATTTCAATAATCCCGAACTAGATTTTATTATTTCAATAATCCCGAACTAGATTTTATTATTTCAATAATCCCGAACTAAATTTTATTATTTCAATAATCCCGAACTAGATTTTATTATTTCAAACATCCAGCAATAGATTTTAATGTTTAAAACATTCCAGCAATGGATTTTAATATTTAAAAAATTCCAGCAATAGATTTTAATATTTAAAACATTCCAGCAATGGATTTTAATATTTGAAAAATTCCAGCAATAGATTTTAATATTTTCAGAATACCAGAAATAGATTTTAGTATTTCAATAATCCCGAACTAGATTTTATTATTTCAAACATCCAGCAATAGATTTTAATGTTTAAAAAATTCCAGTAATTTATGTAATAATTCTGCTTGTTCCTTCCTTAGTTAGTTAGTTACTTAGTGCCTCCGTCTGTTACACACTTACTCTCCACATGAACTTTTCCTTTCCCTCTATCATTTTACTCTCCTCAGCCTTTCTCTCACCTTTGCCAAATGGAAGGGAAGTAAAGAGTGAGAGAGTAGGAGGAGAGAGCCTATAGCATTACCGTATCAGTAGCAGCTTAAGTGTGTATGTGTGTGTGTGTACTGTACAATATAGTAAAATAGGTAGGTTTGTTGCCGTATTCAGCGACCTAATAACAAAATTTCTGGCCTCTACACCCTTGGCCATTACACAGTCTCTTCTGTTTACAATGGACACAGGAGCCCTGATTTTTCAGTAAAAAAAAAAAATTCTCTTTCAAAATCTCTCACAAAATAGCGTACAGTATTTTGATTAAGGTCTGTGCATCAGTCAGTCAAGTGCCAAACGTGATACACGCTTGGGCGATCATGTCTCGAAAGAGACATGACTGACTGGTCAGAAGATTATCCCGCAGCAGGTTATCATTGCTTTCTGCGGTAGACTAGTTGCCGACCAAGGCTATAGAACCCAATTTGTCCTGTTATTTAACCCATAAGTGGAGGGAATAGGCGGATTAATACCTTTCCCAAGGGTATTTGCGCGTAAGTGAATGCAATGAATTCAGCTGGAATTCGAACTCGGCTCCCCGCTTTCTCGTTCCGAGCCGATATCCAATGCACCACAACGTACATTCTATGCAACCTGTGCATACGCCGCTTAATATAATATAAGATTACATAAAGTTGCTTCTATGAATATTACTTTTATAGATATTCTAATAAAATTACACTCTGTGTTATGGTTATTTTATTATCCAATACTTTTATGTTTGAAGACCTTACTATCATTTGTAGTATGACAAAGTAAAATTTTTCCAGGAAATCATAATCATCCTTCCGTGAAAATTCCACGGGTTCTGCTAGTAGATATTAATATTTAAACTAATCCACTGATATATATTCATATTAAAAAACAAAAATCCCGGTAATTGATTTTAATATATTTTTTAAAAATCCGTCAATAAATTTTAATATTAAAAAATGACTCTAGTAATAGATTTTAATATTTAAAAAAAAAAAACAGCAATAGTTTTCAATCTTTAAAAAATGAATCAGTAATAGTTTTGAATTTATTTTAATCTAAGCTCCCATGCTAATTTTTGGCAAGAAATGACTCCTAAGTTGTTGATATGCCGTTAAAAAATCAACTAAACCAAACTAAGCTTTATTCACTGCTCAATTACTATCACAATACTTGCTTATTTAGCAATACTATTCTATGTGAGAGATGTGCGTTGTGGTGTAGTGGATATCGGCTCGGAACGAGAAACCGGGGAGCCGAGTTCGAATTCCAGTTGAATCCATTGTATTCACTTACGCGCAAATACCCTTGGGAAAGGTATTAATCCGTCTCTTCCTTCCAGTTATGGGTTAAATAGCAGGACAGACTGGGTTCTATAGCCTTGGTAGACAACCAGTCTACCGCAGAAAGCAATGGCAACCTACTGCGGGATAATCTTCTGCTCAGTCAGTCATGTCTCTTTCGAGACATGATCGCCCAAGCGTGTAGCACGTATGGCACTTAACTGACTGATTCTGTGTGAATAATAATTGATGCAATAATAAAAGTTATTCTCTCATGCAATCTCATATGATATAAGTTGATGAAAAAAAAGATAAACTAACCTCAAGCATTCGTTGGTGAATGTATATACTTGAATATTGCATCTTTGGGAAACAACCCGTCACTTACAGTTTTTAAATGTGATAGACAATGAAAGTTGCATAATTGTTTCTAACATTCTTTCCTTTTGCCTGATTTAAGTGAGTGTAGAGACTGTCTTCAGTGAATATTATCCGAAGCAATTGCGGCCAATTTATTCATCATTTCAAGGCGCATGTCTTTAATATGTTTCTGTGTTTATATTCTAAGTGGGGTTAATAGGTGATTGGGTAAAAGATTAAAAATAAGTCCTTCAAACTTTGAAAAGATATTGAAGAAATGAAACTAAAAAGAAGTATGTCAATGATTTAATTAAGATACTGTAACAGAAACGAAAACATTTCCATGAAATTTCGTTATTCTTCTAATATAAATAAAGATCCATTTTTAAAAAATGAGAGTAAGGCTATTGCTCGGTTCACACTCCTTCCTCGTCATTTGAACAGTAATAAAGTTTTATAACTTGCTTCCTTTTTAGTACTGTGTTTCCGATTGCTTCTCTTCAAGTCTTTTCATTTTCATTCACCCGTTGCGTCTTAATGACATAATCGCCTTGCGTTCAGTGAAATATTTTTAAAAAAATGATATTGCGTTATAGGAGTAGAAATTCTTAATCGTGATAAAGGAAATGTGTTTGTGATTCCAATGATACATAAAACAATTTAAGCCCAGCTTAAATCATAGCCTACTAGAGAACAGTAGTAACGCAATAGCTATTTGTAAAAGACATCCCCAAATTGTTTATAAAGGTATGCATTTTCTAGGCAACCCTTATTCTGGTACAATGCTATTTGAGTGAGACAGAATAACGACTGAATTTACTAGACAGTATTAATGTCTGTTTAGAATAAATATCTGACTTTTAGTTCAAGCGACCAGTTTAAAATCCAATCTAAAAGTATACCTACCGCTTTTACATTTATAATAGTTTTAGTGATACACATAAAACTCAGAATTCTTTTTGTTTCAGTAAATTTTAAAGAATTCAAATTTTCCAGGCTTTCTCTAATAGTTTTAGGGCCTCTCTCCTTCACTCTCTCTCTCTCTCTCTCTCTCTCTCTCTCTCGCTCTCTCTCTCTCTCTTTCGCTCTCTCTAACTATTATATTTGAAGAAGCCTAAACAGTATTTGTGCGTTGGATATCTAATGGCAGCTGCTTTGGAATGTGTTCACTGACAGAGTAAATGAATTTCAAGACTTACCCTAAGATATCTCTCTTGAAAAAATAGTAACAGTTTGTTCGCGTTAGGTCATTTTTAATTGGAAAAAGGATCTTAACCGAGTGCCCTAATTGTGCCAGATTAAGTGACTTCTCATCCTAACCGACCCGACCGTGAATATCCGCCAGCCATGATTAACGGTAATAACCCTCTGTACAAGTATATTTTTTACTGTAAATTTGGCACAAGGCCGAAAGCGGGATGGGTTATGGTTAGTACTCTCACACTATCGTATACCTAGCTAATGAGATTCATTACCCAATCATTCGTTAAAATTTCTTCACTCACCACATGAATTCATCCATCGCCTCCCAATCCTTCACGCACCACAATACAACATATTTACAAGGAGCACCTAAAAACGCTACCCTTTGTACAAGATTTGTGTCGTAACGGATTCTACCTATATTAACCATAATTATAATGGATGGTGAATAAAAATAGGTGGAATCAATTATCAAGAATCTTCACGGATTGACAGACGAACAAAACACAGTGAAAGACGAAGAAAGGAAAGTAAGAGGTTTTGCAGAAAAGGAAATCAAAGAAATTGTCAAAAAACCTACACCCTCAAGGGTGATCCTTGCTTTGAAAGCCGCTTGGGATTCCAGTTCACTCCAGACCACAGGTAGAACTCATATATTTTACCCATTTTTAGATATGTTGCTTAAATTATTGGCTCTTTTTATGGCTTCTGAAGGTACTTGACTCCAACTGCTATGCTTGTTACCAAAGTCATACCAGATCAAAAATAGAGTATTATGTGCTATTATCTAGGCTGAAGCAGCCCAGTCTTCACTTTCAAGTATTTATAGAGTTTAGTCTATATGTTATGGTAGTGGATAAATTATTATCTACTCTACAATTCTATTTTCCCAGAAAAAACGTTACAAGTCTCTCGCTGCTCTATCGCTGATTGTCATGCCAAATGTTCTGACAAGCTGCATTCTTTTGATCCATCTGTTCAAATCTTCACAGCTCAAACCCTACAAATCAATTCGTTCCCTTCATATTAAATTAGTATGAAAGAAATCCTATTCTAACAACTTATTCTTAAGATCCGCTACTTTGGGGAACCGATTTTCAAGAGGATGTTTTCAGGCCACTATAATCTTAATTATTAATGTCTAGGGTTAATCGTTATTTCCTATATATCCTCATAATTTGCACTACTTACCCCTCCTCTTAAGTTTATATAATCACCTCATTAAGTAACCCACTAACCTGAGTGGCTCTTAGGTCTTGTCGTGAGAGAACACTTAGTAAAGCAAATATATGATCCTCAAGAAAAATCTGACTTTAAAACTGATTAAACTCCGGCGAGGGTCGAACTCGCTAGTCTATATATCTAATTTGTTTGGCATTAACCTCAAACAGGCACCATTGGTAAAATGATACTCATCTCAATGTCTGTGATCAGCGTCTGCCTTAACGCAATGGTTAGCAAGCTTATCTTTTGAACCAGCTCACTCGTGTATCTCCCGACTACTCAATTATTGGCTTCTGTGAAAGAAGAAATGTGTTTTCAAAAGAACCGCTACTATAGTTTGTCGTTTCTCTATAATATCACTACAGATCATAGGTGTTTTATTTCGAACTTGCAATTCTACGAGATATATTTAAATAATAAAGGAAATAACTCAATGTATATATAAAATGTGGATGAATATTTGAAAAAAGAAGGTAAGTGATTTTAGAATAAAGGAAACATTATAGAGAGCGAGAAAAGTAACTGTAGAAAAATATGGTAGAAAATTGATAGAAAAAGAAGAAAGTAATTCTACAGAAAAAAAAAACGAATGTGGGCAGCGTGATAGAAAAAAAAGGTAAACCGCTGTAGAGAAGATATGGTAGTCAACTCTACAGAAAAGTAAAATAGGTGGCCGATTCAACAGTAAAAGAGTGAATCTAGAGGAGAAATAGGTAAATGAAGTTTGACAAAACTAAAGAAGAGGAAAAAATTTAAATAAAGTAGTAACCAAAGAATTTATTGAATAAACGATAGATAGAAAATAAGAGAAAACCCAGATGTCTACCAAACGCATTAAACCTTGAAGATAAACTATTAAAGATGAGATACTCAAACTTCCAGGGCCGAAGCAAAACAGTTAAATCTTGCTAGGTTAATGTAAATGCTATATATCAATAAAACATGGTTGGCTCTTTTAGACAGATGTTTACATTGCAGAACTATAATAAATCCTCTCTGGGAAACAGAAAACTAATTTAGAGATAAAATCTGCTTTACATTTACCGATATTGTAATATTATTCCCGTAATAGGCAAAAGAATTATTGAAGCGTTTTTTATTGACGTCGACTTACTAAGTTATTGTCAACTAAAGTTTCTCATTGGGCAAATCAGTTATAATCTTAAGACTAAATGCGAGGTGTAACACACCAACTACAGGACGATGGAGGGTAAATATACGAAGACCCAAAGAGCAGACAGTCTCGTACGGCTACACTGGACACATGCTATACAGCCAAATATTTGCAGCATGTGACATATTTATATAAAAGCAGCAGATAGTCTTGTAGAAATTACTCTAATTCGAGAAACTTAATCCAATGAGACTGTCTCCGATTGTTGATTTTCCAAACTATCAAGATGCGATTCTAAAAACGCCTTGACTCTCTAATTCTTTAAAATTAAAATATAAGCACTTGATACTCGCTCACGATAGCCTCTCAATACTCTCGATCCACTGAACATCAGCTCTTAGGGGACGTGTCCAACTGTTTATGGTCAGGTACTTGAAAATCCAATCTGAGATATTGAATGAGACATCATTCACCGAGACAAAACACATGCATTTTAGCAGCTCAAATTAGTTAAGATTAGAAGACATAAGGTTCATATCTGGTGCAGAACTAGTACATTATAATAATAGTTGTTGTTGTTGTTATTATTATTATTATGATTATTATTATTATTATTATTATTATTATTACTACGTCTACCTTAAGGCGGAGGTATTGTTTTCGGTCGCGTTTGTCTCTCTGTCTGTCCATGGAAAAGATATCTCAAGACTCGCTGGATGGATTCGGATGAAACTTTCTAGGATAACTGACCTCATGACTAGATTAGATTTTGGGTTCCATCCGGTACAGGATAAAAATTTTAGGTTATTTTTCTGCTTTTCTCTCTGTCAGTTCTAATCTTGAGATTTTGTCCATGCAAGTGTATACGTATTGCAGCTTTTTATCATTCGTCGTAGAAGAATTTTCCGATATACATCTTTGAAGTATTTTTCTTTATGTATTACTGTCCAAGTCTTCCCATAAAATATTTGCTTGTGCTTTTATGTTGGAAAAAGAGACGTAAATATTTCTTTATCGATACCAATATTACCATATTGTTTTCTTTAAATCATTGCTTTAAATTGGAAAAGCTAACACTATAAAGAATGGGAAATGGAAGGAGACAATAACTTTACTATTTTCTGTCATTCTGACGAGGTAAGCTAAAGTAGAAGTTCGGCGTTAAGTGACAAGGCCTTCTCGACATTTTAACCTGTCCGAGCTTTGCTTTTTATTATTGCCAGAAACAATTAACGTGGATTAGATGCTTTTAGCTAAAAGTCGTGTTACTTGCGTCATAAATGTTTCTTCTTCCTTTACAGCACTTTACAGATAGACTGCAGACCAAATAGACTTCAATCTCTGTTAGTTAATCTGTTTAAATCCATCTCGTATTAGATGTACTATTGTCGTGGAAAATTACTCTTTAATTATGTTATTTCACTTATATATATATATATATATATATATATATATATATATGTGTGTGTGTGTGTGTGTGTGTGTGTAACTTTAATCCAAAAGGAAAAGCAGGTAGTTGAATCCAAAAACCCGATCCTAATCAATATTAATTACAGTAGAAATTTCTCGTAGTAATGGGCATTCAGCGAATTTGAACTCAGAATTTGTTTTATTTTATATATATATATATATATATATATATATATATATATATATATATACATTGTCTCTGCATATCTGCATGCTGTATACTGATCTAACCCGTACCTCTTTTACTATTATATATATATATATATATATATATATATATATATATATATTGAATTGGGATCAAATACATATCAAACTTGATTGGAAATCCGACACAGTGATAGGATAAACAACAAGGAAACATTTATCAATCTGTTTTTCAATGTTTTTCATCGGAGAATGTGATATAGAAGAAAAAAAGAAGAAATTCAAGCATTTTAATTTTAGCATTATTTGATTTTAATCGGTTAATCAGGCTTCACGTGTATTTAACTTGCTAGAAAATGTTAATATAATTCATCCCGTTCCGAACTCACGCTCCTCATGCTCCTAAGAATTAACAGATACCAAGTTTGACTGAAAAACATAAATATTGCTTTAAGTAAGTAAGCTTAGCATGATTCTAGTCTGTCTTTGTGGAAACTGGATGATAATTTATATTTTTAAGTATATATATATATATATATATATATATATATATATATATATATATATATATCTGTGTGTGTGTGTGTGTGTGTGTGTACAGTAGACATTGTATACATATGTATGTTTTGATGTAACAATATTTATAAGTTTTTAAACTACTCTTATACCTTTTTGTTCAGTAACAATTAATAAAAACGGCGCTGCGTTTAATGCACCATGTGGAGATATATATATATATATATATATAAGGAACTCTTGTCTTATATTCAGTGCCTTTTAAAATATTATGATCCTTCAGGATGTAGACTTGAATGGCTCTACACAGATTTTTTTCTTTATTATCTACGAATTGTAATGCCCTATCGGAATGACAGTACAGCATGATCTCTTTGTAACTCATTGTTTACAATTCAGAATAGGGCTTCTATTAGAGAAGATAAAGCACAAAGATGAGGACTCATACCGACAAGATCAAAAGGTATACATTAGGAGGCAAATTGGCTTCTGTAGAGCATAATGTTTGTTAGTGTTGATAACTAACTGCCTTCGAGGCCCTATTTCGATTATTCTGTCTGTATAATTTCCAGCATCCCTGTTTCTTGCGCATGCGTCGTTGCACCAACATAACAAACATAGTCTGATAAAGTCCTAAAGAACGAAACATGTCACAAGAAAACTTTTTACAATTTTTTTTAATCGTTTCACCCCGAGCAAGGCTGTAATGCCACTGATGTGCAGGGACTACATAAGAGTAAAAGGATTAAGTAGAAGAGAGTGAAGAGGAAGAATAACCAGTTAGAACGGAGCAAGAGAAGGATGGGAATACAGGTGTGATGACAGTTGCAGAGGTGGAGAGAAAGGAAAGGATATACGTGGTGGTGTAAAACTAGAGTCAAGTGGTTAATAGATGGGTATTGACATTGCATTTCAATTCCTGGAGGTTGTAGCCGTCAGGAAAGCAAGAATATGGAAGCGTGTTATTTTGTCGTATATACATACATATATATATATATATATATATATATATATATATATATATATATATATATAACGTAGAATATTTGGTATTTAAGTCAGGTAAATTCCGATAGAGACGAACTAAAAATAACTTAACGTTAAATTTATTTATTTAATTTAACAGAGTAATATAATCTAAAAAAAATAGGTATTCTACTATTTCATGAGTAATACATATTTTGCAGCTCAAAACTGCTGCTCGTCAGACCCAAATCATACAACAGTTAATATTTAAAATTATCCAGAAATATTAACTGTTGTATCATTTGGGTCTGATGAGCAGCAGGTTTGGACTGCGAAATATGTATTACCCATGAAATTCTAGAATATATATATATATATATATATATATATATATATATATATATATATACTTACACTATTTACATTGTTCTTACTATTATCCTCATTTTCAGTGTTATATTCACGACGTATCGGCCATCGTACTGTACAGCCTTCTTTAGATGATTGGAATTCCGATGACTGGTATTCGAACTGAACACTTCAGGTCATCTACCGTGAATATGGAAACTAAGATGAGGACAAAAGTTCGAACAACGTAAATAGTGTAAATATTTACAATACCTCATCTCAGAAATATAGACAGAATTTTTTCATTATTTCGATTTAGAGCACAACAAAATTCCTTCCCACAAAGAATATTTCTAAACGAACTGAAACATCCCAAAACAAACATTAGTCAATAATTTTCCAAACTACATCATTGTTAGACAAAAAATATTATTCTTATATAAAATACACAACCTCATTAATAGAAATATAACAGAACAAAACATCAAAATATTTTATGTCAACCAGATGCACAATAATTATAAGCAGGACGAATTTGACATGAGGAAAATTACTAAACCCCATATTTCTACAATAGACCCAGAAAATCGTGTAAAGTTTATAATATATTACAGAAGATGGAAGACAGTTAACCTTGTCGTTACTAACCAACATAATCCCACGAAGTCACAACTAGTGAGGACCAATATAGTGTACCAATTTCAATGACCAGTACAAGACTGTTTCTTTTCACAAATCATTTATCTATATTGGACATAATGCAATCTCATTAGGTAGACGCCTTATATGTCACCTGTCGAATAAAAGTGCTATTATAAAGCATTTAGTAATCCATAATTTAGCAGGACATCCTAATGAAAATTCTACTTGATATAAAAATCTATTTATAATTACATAACCGTCGACATCTTATTATTAAAGTAGAGAATGTGTGTTTTTGTGTGTGAAATTCGACAATGCTAACAAATATTAAAAAGACCGTTTAGTAGAATGTTTAATGACGTATGCAGCTTAAACATAAATGATAATAAATAAGTGTACTGAGCCTCACTCTCTAACATTACATAAAAAAATGACTATATTGAATCCATAGCTGCAACTATTGCTAGGAAGGTTAGTTCGCTGTGTTAGACCAATGATTTTTTTTCTCGTCAGAATCCATTTTGCGCATTTATAAATATACCATTTGACCGTGCATTTGAATACTGTTGTCATACTCGTCGGCTGCTCCTGCTATTCATCTTGAGGTTCTCGAGAAAATCCAAAAAAGGATTTGCAATATAATCGTTCCTGACTTCGCACCTCGCCTTCAGTCACATTCTCACCCACGTGATGTGGCTTCCCTCTGTCTTTTCTTACAAATATTTTTTTTTTTTTTGGCAACTGCTCTCGCGAGCTTTTTTTCCCTGGTACCGTGACCACAAATATTTAATCGATTAAACATCGCATCAAGGTGAAACCCTTTTACAGTCAAAATAGTTAAATGCAACCACCTCTTCTATTCTAACAGTTTGTTTTCTTCTACTCTGGAACTCACTTATATTTGCTTGCTTCCCTGATAGCTACAATCTCATGCAGTTTAAATGCAATGTAGATTGCCGTTTTTTACACGGCTTCTGCTCCGATCAACTTAGATCATTGGTGCCGCCTAGGTACGAATTTACACGAGATACTAGATTAGCACCTAGGTACCATCCTTTTACAGTGAAACAGATAAAATGTAACCGTAATTTCTACTCCAACAGCTTCTTTTCTCGCGCTTCCCGTCTGTGGAATTCCCTACCACATGTCTGCTTTCCCGACAGCTATAATCTCCAGGAGTTTAAAGGTAAGGTCAACAGACACCTCCTATCACACTAACTCGCATTTATTCTCCCAACACTTTCACCATTTACCCAACCCTCATCCTCATCTCCCTCCTTCTGACATTTCCTATATCTAACCATCCTTTCTCACCACTTTCTCTCCTATGTAGCCCCCTGCGCAATAGTGGCAGTGAAATGCCTTGATCGGGGTGAAACGGTTATAAAAAAAAGCTTGATTCCTATCTATTTCTTATCTTTTCTTCGACATTCGCTGTAATCTTTTGTTCCCTGATTCTAACCCTATACTTACCGACGGTATTTCTGTCTTGCTTGGGGCGAAATTATCGAAAAATGCTAAAAAATGACTAACTGAAACGCAGCTGTGTTAACATAAACAGTAGGCCTTGTAAGTTATAAGTTATTATCAATAAACTCATAGACTAAAAAAAATTCTACCTTGCTACGTATTTATCAGATAGAATTGATTAATTTGTTTTTTACTGTTTATCAACCTTTTCTCAACAATCTAAAGCCGGAATATACTTTGAATTATAAAAATGTGTGTGTATGAATATTGTATAAACAACTGAACCCATACTTGGGGAGAACATACATTTATATATTTACCAAGATTATTTGCACATAAGTAAAAGGAAGAAACCTGACTGGAATTCGAGCTCGCATCTTCATTTTCTCGTTCCTAGCAACTGTCCATTACACCAGGTTCATGTTCATTATTAAGATAGCCGAGATCATAAAATGTAACTTGTATTGTCTGAGCAAAGGACAATGCATATATATATATATATATATATATATATATATATATATATATATATATATAAGTAATTAAACTATATATATATATATATATATATATATATATATACTTTAATTACTCAGTTTTTGGTCATAATAAAATTAGACCAGTACACATTTGTATTAAAAAGTGTTCAATACAAGTATATTATAGAACGTTTGAATATTCTTCATTTGTAAACGAGCTATTTGGCGACCTAGTCAAATAGTCAAAACAAAATATATTTGAGATGAACCAAATAAACCTTTAAGACCAGGTGGTTCAATCACAAATCTACATTTAAAATAGAAAACTTAAAAAAATGTACAGAATTGGCTAGCCACGTGTAGAAATTGAAATTAAAATATGGAAAAGACCCAGACAATAGGTGGAGTATATTGAAAACAGCCAAGCCTTACAACGGTTTGCGAAATATGTAGACTATGCCAGGAAGAAAAGTTAGCGATTATGCTATTTCCAAACAAACATGAATTATTGAATGAAAGAACAGAAATTATGACCCTGTAACCATACCAAAAAATACCTATTAGGTTCATAAAACCATGGATGAAAACGTTATTATCTTGTAATTTAAAAAATTAGGCGTTCAGAAATTTCTCGTTACGTGAGCGTTCAAAAAAATTGCAGTTACGTGAGCGTTTTTGAAATAAACGGTAAAATCAGTTATTGCAAATCGCCTGAAGACACCATTTATGGTAGAAACCTAGGTCGCGTAATAACTCGTTTACAAATGAAGAATATATGTATGTATGTATGTATATTATTTTGTTAATTTTTTCGTGTATTTTGTTTCCTTTTCCGTGCTTGTCGCCTGACAAATATGAGTTTGCTTTGATTGCCTCTTAACCAATAACTCTTCGTTACTTCTGTGAAATGGTCTATGGCAGTAACTCATACACCGTTTCCGCCTACTAATACTGACGTTCACAGATTCAAATCGCAATGAACTACCGGTCTGGCGACCATTTTAAAATCTGATTGACTTGCAACAATAAAAATGTCGGGTTGACTGTTACAAAAGCACTGAGTGAACCAATCATGAAACTTATATGAACTGAAAAGGTGGGGTTAATTTCGGTGAGGTCAATAAAATAATGCACTTGAAAAGCAAACATCATTTAATCGTATGTCGCATTAGTCGTTGTCAATCTTGTCTAATAGCTTCATCTTGATCCCCATGTACATTTCTGTCTGCGTTGTGACATCGCCTATATCAATGGGAGCATCTGTCAATTTATCTCGACAGAAATCGAGTTATTCATATTTCATATTCATTTGACACATCACAAATTACATTCGAGTCAAGTTTTATTATACAAGTAACTTTTCCTTAGGTTAGTTAAAATACTGAACCTCTCTCTCTCTCTTTCTCTCTCTCTCTCTATATATATATATATATTCTATTTTATAAAGGAAAAAAGAGAAAAATGTTGCTTAGTATGTATTCTTTGGAACCAAATCCCAAAATGAATCTCCATTTGATTTGCCAAAAGAAATACACACGTAAATCTTATATCTTCCCACATACATACACAGCAAACCAAAGGTCTTTGTCATTTAAAAGTAAAGCATCTACACAACTAACAGCAACATTGCCTGATGATGAGAATCTATCTCGAAACATAGAAATTTGCGTGTCGCAATGTACAATTAATTATAACTATATAATTATATTAAGTTCTATAATACTTATTGAGCACTGTGCATCATAAAATAAATGCCAGAGCACTCAAAATAAAAAAACAACTTATATACTTATATACTTATATATAAGTATATATATATATAAATAGAAATATATATATATATATATATATATATATTTCTATTTATATATATATATCTATTTATATATATATACTTATATATATATATATATATATATATACATATTTTCTATTTATATATATATAAATATATGTGTGTGTGTGTGTGTGTGTGTGTGTGTGTGTGTGTGTGTGTGTGTGTGTGTGTGTGTGTGTGTGTTTCTATTAGGACCAAAAACTAAGTATTAAACAATCAATCAATCAATCAATATATATATATATATTTGAAATACCAGTCACTTATATATTCTTCTGGTCTATTCACTTGTCTTTTAATTTGTCTCAAACAATCTATCATGAAAAAACTGGTTTTCGAAATTACTATATTTCACTGCATTTTAAAAAGTTAACCGATATGATCTACGCAAATGAACTAGCCATCACTGCCGACCCCATTATCAATGCAATAGTTCTCCTACCTCATCTAGAAAATGCTGTCAATGATGTTGGATTCTGTGTCAAAAACTCTAAAACTGAATTCATATGATTCAACTAACAAGGCGCAATACAAAATGTGTCAGGATAAACAAGATATGTCGAATCTTTGACATACTTAGGAAGCGAGATAAATTCTACTGAAAAGGATGTGAAAATTTTCATATCTAAAGCCTAGACCGGGTTACGGTCATATCACGTTGAATAAACCGGGTCTCGCTCGATCATCGAAGTTGAGCCTGGTCAGTACTTAGATGGGTGACGGCTTGGGAATACCAGGTGCTGTAAGCGTTTAGTGACGGATGTGCGTTGTGATGCAGTGGATATCGGCTCGGAAAGAGAAATCGGTGAGCCGAGTTCGAATTCCAGTTCAATACCCTGCATTTACGTAAGCACTGGTACCCTTGGGAATGGTATTAATCCGTCCCTTCCTTCTAGTTATGGTTTAAATAACAGGTAGGAATTGGGACTCTACCCTTAAACAAATCCCATTAAAACTTTCTCGAGAAGGAAGCTGACTCCACCCACCTAGGGTGTATGCGACACACACACTAAATAGATGTAATCTAGAAATCTCGTCTTCCAAGCAACCTCCAATGAAAAAGTTTTCGCTCTACTGTAGAGGCGGTGTTAATTTATGGTGTCACTGGACATTAACTAAAAGCCTAGAGTCTATGCTAGATTGCGTGTGTGTATAAATTAAAACAAAAAAAAAATAAATAAAAACACTCCCTCTGTCTGATATTAAAGCCATCCCAATGCGTGTTGTAATGGTTAGCAAACTTGTTTGCTAGGACCTATTAGAAGTGAAGTTGATCCTCCCTGGGTATCCCATAATTTCGGCTTTGTGCGACATCTAAGCAGCGCTTAGAAAATCAACCATCCCAAATCATTTTATTACCCCTTAAAACCGAAAGAGATTCCCTCATGAGTATAAACTACAACCAGACTCAAACAAAACAATGACTGACAAACACTACCTGAAGATGGTTGCAAGAGCAGAAAATCGTGTAGCAGAATAAAAAAAAAGAACGCGTTATATATATTTCCTATATTTTCTAAAAGAACACTTGCAGTTTGTCTTTTTATTATATATATATATATATATATATACATACATATATATATATATATATACATACATATATATATATATATATATACATACATATATATATATATATACATATATATATATATATATACATATATATATATATATATATGTATGTATGTATATATATATATATATATATATACATACATATATATATATATATATGTATGTATATATATATATATATATAATAGAATGAATAAAAAAAGTAAGAAATGTGTCGCAATCTAACATGTTTCACTTTTATTAATGTTTCTTCAGAGATCTTGTTAAAGTTACTCCCAAATATTACACAAGTTTTATATTACTGTCTTCCAACAATGATTTAACAGAACTCACAACCAAATTAGCTACCCCAAACACTAGAATCCTTACCACCACTTCCAAAATTATTATTATTATTATTATTATTATTATTATTATTATTATTATTATTTTCCTTGCGCTTTCAGGCGATCATGGCCTTCCATGTCTCGCTATCTCTGGTGGCCCTTAGC
Organism: Ascarosepion bandense; assembly: GCA_037127315.1. Lineage (NCBI taxonomy): Eukaryota > Metazoa > Mollusca > Cephalopoda > Sepiida > Sepiidae > Ascarosepion > Ascarosepion bandense. Next base: position 610,485 of record JBBBDQ010000479.1, read on the forward strand.
AAACTTTCTTCTATAACAACACACAACCCCCATTCTGTCATCCACCTACTCAGGCCCTTCAAATATGTTATCCGCTGCTTTCGTCTGTCTCTTTTTCCTCTCTATCTGGCCTGTTAGTGTCAGGCTCTCCAACCCTTCCTTCCTCATTGCATGTCTTAGAAACTTTAGTTGTCTCTTCCTTGTTATCTTAGCATTAATTTCCTTTTCGTTTCCATCCCTTCCAAAATCTCATCATTGCTCACATGCTCAGTCCATGAAATCCGTAGCATGCTTCTGTAGAAATATATTTCAACTGCTTCAAGTTTTTCATTCAGCCTTGATATTGTTCAGCATTTACTGCCAGATTGAAGAATTGACATCACATAGCAATCTAGTACTCTCTTCTTTGTTTCTAATAAAAGTTTCCTGTCTCTTAATACTTTACTCATCTTCTGGAACGCGTCATTCCCCATGCCAATTCGCCTTCGGATCTCTGTGTCACACTTTCCGTATTCTGTTAGAACTCTTCCCAGGCATTTCAATTTTTGAACCTGCTTGATTTTAGTATCTAGTATTTGGCATTTTGGGCTGCTATTTTTGCTGATGACCATACATTCGGTTTTCTTGCAGTTTATTTGAAGTTCTTTTTTTTTCACTCTGTTCAGCTACATTCTGTAGGTTTTGTAGTTTCCTTTCCGTGTCTGCAATCAGCACTGTATCATCTGTGTACTTTATGTTGTTTAAATTGTGGCCTCCGATGACTAATCCTGGTAAAACATCTAGGGTCCTCAGAATAGTCTTGCTGTACAAGTTGAATAGATCCGGTGAAAAGACACATTCTTGTCTTACGCCCCTTTCTATCTTTATATATCAACTGAATTGGTTACCTGTCCGTATGCAGGTAGTTTGCTGCCAGTTAAAAATTATGATATGATTTGAATGAAAAAGATATCAGACACCAATCCAATATCAGGATTTATCAAATAAATGTCTACAATTAAAAAGAAAGTGCACTTAAGGGAGACATCTTTTTCTTCTATGTAACATATCTTTTCAGAACGTAGGCGATCATGGCTTCCCTGTCTTCCTATATATGCTTTTAACACGCTTTCTTCTGTTACCCACCCAACACCCGCTCTGCCATCCACTTTCTCAGGCCTGTCAAGTATGTTACACGCTGTCTTTTCCTGTCTGTCTTTCCCTCAATCTGGCCTGTGAGTGTCAGATTCTCCAAGCCCTCCTTCTTCATTACATATTCCAGGAACTTTAGTTGTCTTTTCTTGATGCTTAGTATAAATTTCCATTTCCCTTCCATCTTTTACAAAAATTCATCATTGCTCACGTGCTTGATCTATGATAAAAAATATAGATAAAATGAAATTGGCTACAAGCATCACATTTGTATACATTATTTCGCTACAAATATAAATGGAAATGCTTTTTTTTTATCATATACCCATGCACAAACATCACCGTTTAACAAATACACACACTTACACATTTTATTATGCAGGATTTTCTCACACAAAAAATAATTTATTATTTTAACACACTTAACCTGGGTATTATCGGAAAAACACACATATAAAACAATCGTGTATTGCTTTATTACACGTAACACATATCTGATCAATAAGAATCAAACTCCAATCATCATTCCAGTACACTGTCGTTTCAGTTTTAAAAAATTAAAAACATTTTATCTCTTGTCTTTAACCAGATCTCTGAAAAAGCTGAAACATGTTACATTAAACACATTCCTATTTTGTTATTTATATATGTTATCATCTTGCGGATTTCAATCCATATATTCTACTCATATTATATATATATATATATATATATATATATGTGTGTGTGTGTGTGTGTGTGTGTGTGTGTGTGTGTGTGTGTATGTGTGTGTGTGTTACCAACTTTAAACACACGTAAAAAACTACATTAAACTTTATTAAATCTATTCTTAGAATATTTAACATATGTCTATCTAAAAAAACAACTGTCAAAACGCCCACGAAGGAACATGCTGACATTGAACAAACATAAATATTTCCGACTAGAAACCACAGACACATGCACACACGGACAGACACACACACACACACACACACACACACACACACACACACACACACACACACACACACACACACAAGTAGGAATATACATTACATTATTATCCGAATCCCGCATAGACAAACTAGAATTATTATACACTTATGCACATAAATTATATACACGAACGCTGCTTGACAAATCAAATGCACGTGGATTCTACCTAAACAATGAAAACCAACCGATATAAATATAAAATGCAGCCTCTACAACAACTGTCACTCCCGCCTCCGTTTCTCCAGTCACAAACGCCAATGCTTCAGCCAGGCAGACAACTAGGATGCTATCCATAGTCAAACCTGACCAACACTATTAACCTGTATATGATCCCAAATTATATATATATATATAGTTGAATTCATTTAATTTGTAAGTTTTCAAACTGTTTTTCTAATGAGTTCCAATTATCATTGCCGTAATTATTAAGAGTAAACAAGAATCATTCCACTACAAACCAACCTATATCTAAAATTAATTTTAAATGTAACTTTGTCTGTGTGTGTCCGTTACCTATAGACTCCGAAACGGCTGAACCGATTTTCTTGAAAATTTACACAGTTGTACTATAAGCGTCTGCGAGTGTTCTTAGCTAGGTCTTGTGTCGAGGTATCCCCGATAAATATCGAAAATCTATAATAATAAAAAATTGGGTTATAGAAGGAGTTGTCCGATTTGACTATGTGTGAGGTGCAGTTGAGCGAGAGACTAACAAACTCTTTGTAACACAAAAATTGAACTGAAGGCAAGAATTATGGCAGCATTTACCAACTTAAACAAGGAGAACACCGAAAAGAGATGAAAGAGATTCCCAAGTTGTCTAGAGGGCGTAGTTGAAGCAAATGGTAATTTTATTGAAAAAAATTACTCTTTAATATTTCAAGATGTTTTGGTGCCATTTTGGTAAATATATCCGGCAAAAATTATAAATCAGTGTTAATTTCATTTTTGCATAATTTAAACGACAATTTATCCATTTCTTTATTCTGATGTAACATATAGATAATACTCTATTTTCTAGGTGTCAGAAGTTTTCTAGGTGTCAGAAGCTAACAACAGTGGAATATAGTCTTCTCTTTAGGTACCCCTACATTTTCTCTAAAAAACAACATTGCATGACGAAATAAGAGCAAAGTGTTTGTTATTTTATTAAATTTTTAATCCTTTCTAGCACGTTAAAAATTTTGGTTAATTTTTTTTTCGTCAATGATGTAACAAAGCTGCCTATATAAATTTTAGCGTCTTTTTTCTGAGTAAATAACATATTAATTTTGATATTTAAAAATATTTAAATTTAAAAGAAAATATCTTAAAGACATTTTGTACGTTTTTAAGCGAATCTGCATAAATTTGTGTAGCGTTTAATTGCGAGAGAGTGCATATAAAATGTTTTTTCTTGATTTCGGGAATTTCATTGAACGGATGTAAGTCTTCTATGGAAATGCAGGTCACCTTTATATTTTAACTAATTATCCACCACCCCACCACAAAAAAAAAACAAAGAAATTATGATTAATTAACTTTAAAAGAAAATAAGTCTAAAATATGATTAATTTCATTTCAGTCGAGTAACACATTACAAAGTTTCCCCCTCGGAGACATTGTTTTCTGTTTGATACTGTTGCTAAAGTTGCACGCTCACAATAACGTATTTTTTCCTATGTCTCAACCTTTTACTTAATAATTTGATTTCTATCGCCTATAGAGAATACTCATGTAGTTTTTTTCAGTGAAACGTTCTTGGGTTGTTTTCGTGCACCAATTTTCATATCCGAACACCTTTCAAATGATTCCGGTATCACCATAGAAATTATCTTGAGAAAAATGAAAACTGACCGAGAGCTTTAGAGTTTCTTTTTTTCGTGAAACAATATATATTGTCATTTAAAAATAAAATATTCTTCTCTTTTTAAAAAAATGTACAATTAATTTTTACATCATATCTTCTTGGCGTCATGTTAAACAGAAAACTTTACTTTTCGATATACTTGAAATATAATTATAAATTATTAGGGTGTGATTAGGGTGTGAAAATTTCACTGATATACGTTGGAAAATTTCAACGTTTGTTTCTAAAATCAAGAACATACGATTTTTAAATGCAATGGTCCTAATGTATAGGAAAAAGAAACTGACAACAGAATGATATGCGATATTTTTATTTTATAGCTAAGAATTGTATATAGATTAGTTTTATTCTAAAGAATTGTTCTCGTCCTAATCCATCTTGCATATTTACATATGAATCTGCCCATGAATTGAATACTGTTGGCATATCTGGTCTAGTGTTCCTGTTGTTTATTACTATATTCTTGACAAAATCTAAGGAATGGTTTCCAATGTAACGGGTCTTGAACAGGCATCTCGACTTCTCATTTTATCGTGACATTTCTCTCTGTCTTTTCTAAAAATATTTTCCTGGCAACTGCTCCGAGAAGCGTTTTTTTCTTATAACTACAGTCCTCAAAATTTTGAATGCAATGTCAATCGCCATCTTCTGTCTTCTTGACCCCTGTTCCATTTTTGTCCTTTCTCCCCATTTTCATTCTTCTTCTCTATCACTTTCAGTCTGTGTAATTCCCTGTTTTCTGGTGTTATTGTAGTGTTGCTTGAAGGGAAATGATTAAAAAAGAATTAATACATTCACTCAGATGGTTGAACTTATTATTTTCATGTCCGAATTCCAAAGGATAAGTAGTAGTATTCTAATAATATCTATGGTAGTAACGAAAATGATACATCTGCCAATTATTATCTAAACATATTTATGAATAGAACTTTGTCTGTGTGTGTGTGTATGTGTCTGTGTGTGTCCGTTACCTATAGATTCCGAAACGGCTGAACCGATTTTCTTGAAAATTTACACAGTTGTACTATAAGCGTCTGTGAGTGTTCTTAGCTAGGTTTTTTGTCGAGGTACACCCGATAAATATTGAAAATCGATAATCGAAAAAATCGGGTTATAGAAGGAGTGGGTTCGATTTTAATCAAATTTGATACACTCATAGACAAAGACATAAGAAACGATATTCAGAAGTTTCAAGGTTGCAGTTCTTACAATAGTGCAGAAAATCGATAATATATATATATAAAAGGCAAGATGTCTGTGTGTGTGTCTGTTTATATGTCTATATGTCCTTTATACAAATCCACACATTTTATCCTATTCTCACCAAACTTCACAAAAAATATTCTTTAGGCTGAGTCTGAGGGCTCCAGGACCATGGATTAGTTTTAAAGCTTTTATTACACCCAAGCAACGCCGGGCTATGCTGCTAGTTATTATTATTTGTTTGGCAGAGTCTTTTACTTGTGACCTTAGGTCAAGGTTTTACGGAAGTTATTGAGCGTATTTTATTGAGAGAGTCCATCTCAGTATGTGAGCTGTGTTCATAAACTCAACCTTTTCTATCTTAAATAGTCAAAAGGTTTCCTGGGTCATTCTTTATGTGTGCATCATCATTCTTTTCAATTAATTCTAGTGGTCGTCAGGAAAAATTGGACCTTAAAATACCAATTACAGATCGTGGAAACTAAAATAAAATAAGTAAAAAATTCAATATCTTGGAAGCGTTCGGACAGAGAATGGAAAGTGCGACATTGAGATCTAAAGACGCTAACCAGAGTGCTGAGAAACAGGGAAAATCTCATTAAAAACAAAAAAAAAAAAACTGAGTACTGGACTGCTATAAGATATCTGTTCTTCTGTATGAAAGTGAATGTTGAACGATCTCTTCAAGGATGAAGGAGAAGCTTAAGGCAGCAGAAATGTGGTTCTATAGAAGGATGCTAAGGATACCATGGACCGAGCACGTAAGCAACGATGAAGTGTTAGAGAGTATGCAAACGAGAGGAAAACTCTTACTTAACATACTTAGCTGATGTTCCTGGGGCACGCAATGAGGAAGAAGGCTTAGGAGAATCTGATACTCACAAGACGGATAGAGTGAAAAGGGGAGATAGCGGAAATCAGCGTGAGGCATATTTGATTTGCTTGAGCAAATGGATGGCGGAGTAGGGAGTGGGAGAGATCCTTTTTTTGGTGGGGTTGCTGTAATATTTTCATCAGACGAGATCACATTTTCTCTGAAATAGCACATGTTTTTCACTAGGAAATTTCAAGCAAATATTATACATAATAATGTGGATCCAAAACGCAAGTTTTGTGATAAACTCCAAGAAACAATAGACGATATAATCTCAGGTTGTTTTGTACTTATCCCAAATGAATATAAAAATCGTCACGATAGTGTGGGGCAACATTTACATTGGAAAATGTGCAAACACTATGGAAAATATGTAAACAAACACTGGTATGAACATTACCCAGCACCAGTTACAGAAATAGAAGAAAAAAACTTGATAATTAATTGATATGGCTTGTCCAGGTGAATGTAACATAGCAACCACGCAATTGGAAAAACTGTCAAAATATAAAGACCTTGAAATTGAAATAGAAAAAGTGTGGAAATTGACAACAAGAATCGACCAGTGATAGTGGGTGCACTTGGAATGGTAAAAAGGAACAAACAACACATTGAAAGAATCCCTGGATATTCCAGCTTAAAAGATATGCAAAAAATTGTTTTGTTAAATACAGCCTACACATTAAGAAGAATTTTGTCTATGTAACGATAGGAATGTTAGGGAGATATGAAAAAACATGAAATGGAGCCATAACAACACACCACGACCTGCCTTGGGTCTTCCTGCAGACTTGGTAGGTAGTGCGACCATAGCAAAAATTGATTTATGATGAAAAATGACATAATAATAATAATGATGATGATGATGACTGGAATATCTAACATATTCATCAGTACTACCATAAATATTATTAATATATGACTAATGATCTTTGTCTTTGGCATATCAAATTAATACTTTCGACCATCTAAGTGAACTTAGCAACTAGAGAAGGTTCAAACTATGACATATCCAAGTCTTAGCTATAAAAGAAAAGAAACCTATCTTTCATTTGCTCTTTGTGTCAGTTCAAATCTTTCTAATATAATGTGACCAATTACCTTAATATTCTTGATTTCGGATGAAAACTTGGAAATTTCCCAACATAATTCAGTATAATCTCCCCCTCACAAAATTATAATTTATAATTATAGTTCAGGTGTATTGAAAAACGAAGTTGTCAATTTAAAATGACGCCAATATGATATGATAAATTGCTGGTAGATATTTCAAAAAAAAAGTGAAGAACATTTTAATTTTAAATAACAATGATTTATTTTGTTTCACGAAGGAACTGAAACTCGAAAGAACTCGATCAATTTCTTTCCTGTCAAGATAATTTCTATGGTGATACCGGAATCGGGGTGAATTTTGTTTTAATACGATAAAATTATTTGAAGTCTGTACGGATATGGAAATTGGTGCAAGAAATAGTCCAGAAAAGTTTCAATGAAGAAATACCGGTTTATTTTCTACAGGCGATAAAATTCAAATAAGAGGCTGAGAAATAGAAAAAGAAAATGCTTTATTGTCAGCATGCAACTTTAGCAACAGTATCAAACGGAAAACAATGTCTTCGAGGGGAAAATTTATAATGTGTTGTTTGACTTGTGCTTCAGAATGAAATGAAAGTTAATTAATCTTCTAAAAGAATACCACTTTGCGATAGCAAATTTCTTTTTCTTTTATTGGTGTGTTTAAGGGGAGTTCGAATAGTAGCTGAAACATAAAAGTAACTTGTTCTTTATAAAAGATTTACTCTGTTCAACGAAATTCCCGAAATCAAGAAAAACATTTTATAAGCTTTAACGAGCAAAGTTCATGATTCTATACAACGCTATATAATTTATACAGTTTAGCTTGAAGACCTACGAAAGTGCTTTAGGATATATTCTTTTATTTTTCCTACAGTTCGGAACATCTTTCTTGTTTTTAGAAAGATTATGAACATAAATTTTCCAGTGTCTTTTGAAACATTTCGTCTTTCATAAACCATTCTCAAATATATTTGTTGGATTAAGAGGGTTGTTTCTGTAGGTATGAATTGTTTTTCTTCCTTGGTTTTTACACTTTACATTATCAAATTACACTAATGAAGATAGCTTCAAAGATGCTGCATGAAGTGAGTGAAAACACACCTCTCGCTTAACATTTAAGTGGGGAATGCGATGAGTACCACAAGAAAAATAAATAGCAGCAAGAAAATAACAAGAGAAGTCACATGGATTTGATTATACCTACAATATTAAAATTTAAATAGCGTTGTAAAAATGTTTCTAAAAGTTATTCATAGGCATTCACTGGACTGAAATAATCTGATAGTAAGCTATAGCTGCACCAACATCTCATTAAAGATATAATAAATTAGAATAGAAATATAATGGAGACACCTTATAGCAAAAAAAAAAACCCCTATGAATAGGAGAAAAAGTAAAATAGTGAATGTTCTCTGAATGGGGCATGTTTGGTAATGGATGTTCTTTATAAAGCTAAGGCAATCAGTAGTGGTGAATCTGAATACTGCGTAAGAGATACTGATGGGGAATAAAAAAGATGAGACTATAACTAGAAAGTAACTCTAACCAGCAGTAAATACAAAGTTAGCTTTGCGCTTTCTAACAACTATTAGAGAAGCATTGACAGCAGAAAACAGATGAAGAGATGCCTACTATTACATGGCAAATGTTGAACAAATCCATCCTTATAAAAGAGTGGGTAAAAGGTGAAATTTGTGTCTGACACGTAAAACAATCCATACATTAAGTTAAAATCAAAAACAAAATAATCCTTGATGATGGCTAAAAGTATAGCCGAAAGCGTTAGGACATAAAAAAATTAAATAAAAATCTTAACTACGGTAACTTAAGTTGTTTTGAATGAAGCTTGCATAAAAGGGAGATTGCTGCTCAAATGCACACTATTTCTGTGTATCTCTGTGTGTGTGTGTGTGTGTGTGTGTGTGTGTGTGTGTGTGTGTGTGTGGATTCAGTACCTGGTTACAAAAAATTTAGTTGTGTTAAAAGGGAGATAATTAAAACACCCGAAAGTGGCATGAATTACGGAGCAAGAACAATCTACCCCAGTGATTGAAATAAAAAGGTTCGTTTCCAAATTACAATCACCTGAAGAAGGCCAGAGCATACAACGGACGAAACATCGTGAAAATGGCATATATATATATATATATATATATATATATATATATAATGTGTGTGTGTGTGTGTGTGTGTGTGTGTGTGTGTGTGTGTGTGTGTGTGTGTGTGTGTGTGTGTGTGTATCTATGAATGCATAGCTACAAACATTTATACAGTCAGGCAAAAACAATCAGAAATTACATACACAAAAATGCTTATATTCACATATTCATATATACCACATATACATCGCTGTTGCTTCTTTTTTAAATTTTCCCTTGCTGGATTTCTGCTATGAGTATGAGTTTGAACAGATTTTATTAAAACTAACCAATTAATTTACTCCAACATGTCTAAAAGAAATTTGCTGCCTAAATGTACAAAAAATATAATCATCTGCAGCAGATCTGTTTCGCTTTATCACAGCTTATCAGTACGATTAGACATCTGATTGCTTTTTTACCCAGGATTGAAACCCGATCGTATTGGCTTCAGTCGGCGATTCTGCCTCTGAGCTATTGGCGCTTGATAGAAGAAGGCAGACTTTTAACGTGTGGCATACCATGTAAACATACGCCAGTAAGTTACAGTGCTCTGATTCATTACTGAATGAACGATGCGCAGATGCTAGAATAGTTACAATTTTTTCAAAATCTACCATTCTTCCAGAGTGCTCAATCAGGGTGTGAGAGCGTGTGTATGTATATATATAAATAGAATAAGTAGGAAACAGGTAGGAAAATGATTCTTTACTCTAACATGTTTCACTTTAACAGGCTTTCTTAGAGATTAAAAAATTCTAGATTTAAAAGAGTTTTTTCTACCTGTTCTTTACATATTTTATACATCTTGTCGGACTTCAACTATATATTCAACTCTCATATATATATATATATATATATATATATATATAATGATAATATACATGCTAAAATGTCTGCCTTCTTCTACCGAGCGGCCATGGCCCAAAGGTGGAGTCGCAGACTGGAGCCACTTTGATCGGGTTTTGGTCCTGGGTTAAGGGCGGTCGGAGTCTGACCGTGCTGGTGAGCTGTGGTGCAGCGGGGCGAGTCTGTCTACGATGACTATATATATATATATATATATATATATATATATAGTCATCCGCATCCGTTTATATATATATATATATATAAACGTGGTTACAGATTTTAACAACGATTAGCGACAGTGTGTTTCATTTCTTAACACAAATTTTATCCACTATCATCATCCTCATTCTGCGGCCTTGGCCGAAATAGAACTCATTACACCCTTTCCAGTATTCCCTATTTGTCATAGTTCCTGTAAGGTCTTCCTTAGCGATAGATGTATCTCTGTGTATCCTGTCTGGAAAGGTTAATTTACGAGAATCGATTGTGAGATGATGTGTGACTCCATAATACACAAACGATGAAACAAGTTCATCTGTGGCACGTGCGCAATGCCCAGCAAACTGGACACGTTTCTTTTGAACTAAGGTTGATACTCTTGGTAGGTCTCCATATATAATTTCTAGAGTTGGGTGGTTTCACCATGAAAGATCAAGTACTCTTCTAAGAAGACGAGTATTACATCCATCTAAACGGCGCTGTTGTTTTGCTGGAAGCGTCCAAGTTTCAGATCCATAGAGTTAATTGGTTCAATAAGTGCACGAAAAACTTGGATTTTGATCTTACGACCAAGATTGCATTTCCAGATCTTATCCATTTTGTTACCAGCAGTCCATGCTATGCCTTTTCTCATATGAAAGTCTTTTTCAGAATTCTTGATGTGTGATCATAGATATTTGTAGTCTTCAACACGTTTAAGGATGTTATTCGAAAGAGTTTCAATTTCATGATTGCTGCGAATGTTAATTGGCATACACTCAGTTTTGGTTTCATTCAGGTGAAGCCCTGGAACAGTTTGCTGCTGATTCAAGAGAAGATTAGAGTGCCTGAGCACTAAGGAGTTTGTCTGACAACAGCGCAATTGTGATCAGCAAAATCAGCATCGGTAATATAAAGTGCAGGGTATGTTGATTTCTTCTAGGCTGATACATGAGTCCATTTTCTTTTATTGTAACCACAGAGATGCGCATGATGTAGTCTATTACAATGATGAAAAGAAAAGGTGAAAGTGTATCGCCTTGGAGAATATCAGCTAGAATATCAAAAGGCTCTGTTTCACCATCTGGAGTCAGGAACTGTGGCTTGTGTGCTTGTATACAATACTTTAATGGCTTCAATGATTTCTACTGGTATGCCATAAAGTCCAAGAATTTCGAACATAGTCTCGCAGTTGACTGAGTCGAAAGCTTTACCAAAGTCTACAAAGATAAGAGCTGCAGTTTTATTGCAGAATGTGATTTCCTCAATTATTCTACGCAGAGTGAGAATTTGTCTAAGAGTGGATTGACCTGGGTGGAAACCATTTTGCTTTGCGTAGAATGGGCTCTATTTTTGAGCAAACACGATTTAGAAGTAGCTTGTTATAACTTTTCGCAGCTATAGGCAGCAACGAAATACCGCGATAGTTAGTTGACAGTGTCAAATCACACCTTTTTGGGGTGGGAATGATTTGTGACCGTATCTAGATAGTTGGTGAGACATAGGTGACCTTTGCATAAGTCATGAAGTAATTGGTGAAAAATAGGGTCTTTCCACAGGATGACTGGAATCTTGTCTGGACCAAGAGCTTTGTTCATTGTTCTCTTTAGAACAAAACCTAACTCTGCAATGTTGTACTCTCCTGTTGGTATGTTCAAAGCATTACTAATTTGAACTTTTGGAAGGGATTTATCTTCTGGTAGGTTTGCAGGATTACCAATGAGGTTTTTAAAGTGAGAAAGTCAGTTACCAAGACATTGCTCACGGCTTCTACCTTTGATTGTTGGTAGAGAATTTAATCCCTTCCCCGAAAGTTCATTTATAATTTTCCAAGCTGCAGAGTGTTGTTGGTTGATATAAAGGTGGGAAATGTCATTTATTTTCCCATTTACGAAAGCTACTTCTGCCTCAAGATATGCATGGTGGAGGGATTTTTTAGCAGCTGTTAACTTGTCCTTATTTATTCGAGAAGGGTGACAATGGTGGACATACGAGATTTTCTTAAGCTTTTCTCGAGGTTCTGAGATTTTAGTGTCTGAACTAGCTGGGTTTTTTCGTAATTTTGTTTTTTTGAAAAGTGTAGATAGAGCCACTTCTTCATTAGTTTTAATCAAGTTTCAATAGATCAAGTCTATGTTACTTGAATCTAACTGGTGGTTTTCCGTGTCATAATGTGAGAGTTCTTGGAATCGGTTAAATACACTCACCGCATACTGAGAAGATAAATTTCTATCACGGGAGACTGCTTTCCAGTCAATAGCTTTCATGGCATCCGTAGTTGCTTTTTTCGAAACTCTCAAACTCAGTTTAACTGTGGCAGATGATCGGTTCCCACAGAAGAAAAAGATGAGTATGCTCGACAATCCCTGATACTGTTCTGACATTTGTTACGGACCAGTATGAAGTCCAGTTAGGCTCTGCTGCTATTTGGATAATCAAAGGTCCACAGCTGATGGTTGAACTTCATAAACTTAGTGTTAGCCGGATGGAAATTAATATCCTCCATTAAGTCAAACAGATGCTTGCCGTTACGGTTAGTTTCTGTATGGAAGGTGCTTTTATCAGCATCCGGTCCCAGTCTGGCATTGAAGTCGCCTGGTACTAGAAGAAAATTGTGAGCTGGAACATTTTCGAGAGTAGAGCGTATAGTGTTGTAAAACTGATTGATTTCTTCATCGCTATGATCGTTGTGAGGACTGTTACCCACTATAATTTTGTCACACACACACATATGTACATATGTAAGAATATACTCAGTTATGATCAGAGATTAAGGACAGGATTGTTAAATAAAATAAAGACAAGAGGAAAACTGTATTTTAAATCGCCTACGCGTTTCGTCCAGTGATGGACGTTATCAAGGCAACAAGACGAAATGAGCTTTATTCTAAATTACGTATCTATAAACAAACAATGTTGGCAACCACAAAGACGCTCACAAATCATTTCAAAAGATTAACAGAATATTTAGTTTTTAGAATTTCTTCATGTATAGTGCAAAGTCACGAGATGTTAGAATGAAGGGAATTCAACCGTTTTCTTTGAACTTTTCACTATGTATGTTAGTCTATTCAATTATTACTTATTTCCATAAGTAAAGCTGAGATTGGGAAAAATCCGGGGCGCAAATTGAAGAAATTCTAAAGACTAAAATATTCTGTTAATCTTTTGAAATGATTTGTGAGCGTCTTTTTGGTTGCTAACATTGTTTGTTTATAGATACGTAATTTAGAATAAAGCTCGTTCCGTCTTTTTGCCTTGATAAAGTCCATCACAGGACAAAACGCGTAGGCGATTTAAAATATAGTTTTCCTCTTGTCTGTATTTTATTTAACCACACACACACACACACACACACACACACACACATATATATATATATATATATATATATATATATATATATATATATTATATATATATATTAAAATTTGTATATTTAGGCAGCAAATTTTCTTTTAGACATATCTGATTAAATAAATTGGAAACATTTTGTCTGCTTATTTTTAATAAAATCTGTTCATACCCACGGATAATCTTTTGCGTATTATAATTGAAAGATGTCAAAAATGAGCTGTAATGTTGAAAGATGTTATTATCATTCAGTTCTCGAGGTACCCAAATACTTTCAATCTCTTTCCGAGATCATCTTCAGCGGTGTGAGTTATGGTAACAAAAAATAACCGCAAAACTATGTTTACTGTAAAATATTTTTCTGCTTCGAGTATAACAGTTGACAAATTGCTTAGCGTTCATTAGAACGTGAAAATTATTCAAAATAGAATTTGTTTATATGCTGTAGTAATTTTGTAAAAAGTTTGCAAAAACAACAGGTTTTTCATGCATGACCCTGACATTACAATGTTATTTAATGTTTAATGTTATTTAAGTCCCTTTTGATATACCAGCAATAGTCAGCACTCATTCGTTTGTTTCACCGTGCCTGATAGCAATCTTTCATGCTTTTGATTTTATGATGGAATCATTCTCATTGTTTTACCCACATTATCTAAAAATTTATCGAGATGGCTATGTCAAAAATTGAACATTAATACTCATTTTAGTGCATTATTGATTATATGTATTATTGATAAAGTTTATCAGTTAATTTGAATTTTGGCGATGAATTAAATCAATTTGGTACTTCTATTTTAAAGTTTTAATTCAAAAATACTTTTTTTGTAATAAAAATAGTTTATTTTAGGTGGCAGACATAAATTTCTCGGCCTACATTAATATTGGTGGATTTCTAATACGTTTATTAATTAAATGTTGCGATCAGCCAAGATCGTAAATTGAACATTTTTTCCCAAAACAGTAATTTAATTTGAGCAATAACGATAGCTAACCATGAAAATTCATTTTCGAAATCAGATTCCATCAATTTAACTAAGAAACGTGTCTGGTTTCTTGGTACCAAAAACCGTGTTGAGTAGTGTTTTTGGTTTTACTCCATCAGTTTTTTATTGCTTTTTAAATGAAGAATTTTTATTTTGTCTAGACTTTTTTTAATAAAATAATTGCACTATTACTTTATTACTAGTTAACAGAGTTTGTTATTCGATTTTTGTTTTTGTTCTTTTCTATGAAGAATTTTCATCATGATAACTTCATTACAAGTCCTATTTTGTCTTTCATTGTTCCCTTTTAGATGTAAAATTTTCGCTGTTATGTTCTTTAGTTTGAATTTCTCTTATTGTTCGTTTCTAAACAAAGCATTTTTTTATTAAAACTTCACCCAGTTTTATGTTTGTTTACTTTTTGGTTAATTGAATTATTCTATTTTATTTTATTGCTTGTTTGCTTTAGTTTGTCATTAGGCTTTTCTTCTTCATTTTCGATTTTTCTCAGTGAGACGTTTTCGCTGATATAACTGACATTTTATCGCAACTCTCCGAACACCAAGTCCTCGAATTACAACAGCAAGATCTCATCATTTTATATTTTACATAGCTAGATGTAACCGTAAGTTCTATACTAACAGTTCCCTCCATCGCACTCCTCGATTGTGGAACTCTCTTTCGGCTTCTCTCCCAAACAACTTTGATCTTTAAAAATTTAAATGCAATTTCAGTCGTTATTTTCTGCCTCCTTCATGTTCTTTTATAGTTCTCTCTCTTGAATAATGTATTTTTCTTTCATATTCTCTAACACTCAGTAAACCCTACATCTTCGTGGCTTTCTCGCATCGTTTGGGGTGAAGTGATTTTGTGAAAAATCCTAAGTATAATAAAACTTAATATAGAACTTGTTAAACACGTTCCTTACCAAGAATTCTAAAAAGATATCTTCTTCTTCTTCTATGTGCCCAGTCCCTTCAGAACGTAGATGATCATGGTTCTCCACGTCTCGCTATTCCTTGTGGCTCTTAGTATGTTTGCTCCTGTTACACCTCGCAAACCCCGTTCCGTCATACACATGATCAGGCCCTGCAAATATGTTATCCGCTGCCTTCCTCTGTCTTTTTTTCCTTCTATCTGGCCTGTCAGTATCAGGTTCTCTAAGCTCTCCGTCCTTATTGCATGTCCCAAGAACTTCAGTTGTCTCTTCCTGATGCTCAGTATTAAGTTCCTGTGTGGCCATTCTTTCCAACACCTCATCGTTGTTTGCATGCTCAGTCCACGATATCCGTAGCATCCGTCAATAGAACCACATTTTCACTGCTTCAAGTTTTGTCCTCATTTTCCATGATATTGTCCAGTATTCATTGCCGTATTGAAGAACAGACATCACATAGCAATCCAGCACTCTTTTCTTTGTTTCTAGTGACATTTTCCTGTGTGTTAGTACTTTACTCAGCTTCTGGAACGCGTCCTTTGCCATGCCAATTCGCCTTCGGATGTCTGTGTCGCACTTTCCATCTCCTGTTAGAACACTTGCTAGGTATATATACTGTAAAAATTGAACAGTAAGTTATTATTTAATTAAAATACCAAACAACTATAAACACATTAACTTTTTAATTTTCTGTTCCTTTTATAAGTAGATTATCTTTGCTCTTCATAGATTCTTTTTACTTTATTAACTGTGAAGGAAAGCGAGAAGAAAGGACTAAACATCATTTGTAAGAAGACAAAATGTATGATTGTCTCCATCAGGCGAATTACAAATTAGGGATACCAAAAACTTTTCTCTGTTGGGAGATGAATCAACAGGAGATAGAATCTGACAGGGTTAGGGTTGAGCTGTCATCAGTTACACGACTCGGTTTGATCATAGTGTCACTGTACAGCTAAGCATGTAACCAGCTCTCTCCACATACCAGTTAAAGGCTAGTGAGATATTCATTCATATGTGGTGTGTTTTGAGAAAGAAGCTTGACAGAGCCCATCCCTCCTTGGGACAAGCTGCAATATATATCCTCCATCTTACTCACCATGGTCATGAACATATGGTCGTTGATTCAATCAAGACTCTACACATCAGCTAATTGATTACTTCAAAAAGGATATGCTTTTTAGCAAGTAAAATAATTAAATGTTTTTTATTAACTTTACTTTTATTTTATTTTATTTCATTTCATTACTTGTTTACCCCCAGTTTTTTATTAAAATTTCTTCATTTTCTTTTTTCGATGATGAATCATTTTCGGAATTATAACACTTTTTTATTACAACTCTCTGAATAAACAGTTATCGAACTGTTCATATATTAAAAGAATTCTACAACAGGAAATTAATTTCACGTGCTTCTTTATTTAGGCCTGTGCAGCTTACCGTATCTGTGTCTGTTTAAACTGTGAAAACTATTAAATTCTTTAAAAATTTTATCTGTGGCTCCGATCAAAAGGGATTTTTATAATAAACACTAATCCCATTTGTTTTTACAATTGATTATGAAATAATTTCATTTCTTGATTTTTTTTAATTAACATAATTGGTTTTATAACGTTTCTGAAAACAGTTTTAAATTGGATAGAATTGTCTTGAATTTTATAAGCAGTTAAATGATTTTAATTCTATTCAGTCCTTCTATCAATGGCATATTTGATGAATTTGATTCGCACCATGAACCGGATTTCAGATAACGGCTGTTTTAATGAACATTATTTCAAAGCAGATAGAATAATTAAAAAAAAACACTAGTCAGGTATAAGGCCATGATAACTGTTGTAGGGTACTGGTTTGCAAGACAAGCATGATAATTATCGCTACTAGGGTGGCACTCCAGTGCACAAGGGTTGAGGTGGATTGATAGAAGAGAATAATGATATTAATTTGTCAAGTAAAAGAGTGAGGGAAAGAAAGAAAGAAAAAGAAAGAAAGAGAGTAAAACGAAAGAGAGCAAAAAGAATGATGGAAGAAAAGAGAAACAAAGAAATACGAACTAAAAGAAAGAAAGAAATATAACAAAAGAAAGAATTAAAAGATACAGAAATTAATACGGAAGGAAGGAAAGAATAAATAAATAAACGAAAGAAAGAAAGAAAGTTAACAAAAGAAAGAAGTAATGAACACAAAAAGAAATACGGAGAGAAAGAAAGAACCTACCAAACAAACAACAAACCAACGAAAGAAAGAATTTTGCTATAATTAAAATGAAAACTTCTCTAAAAAGACGACAATGCTTTTTTGAGCAATAAAAAAACACATCCATTTACTTCAACATCAGCGTCTAAAAATACAGAAAGAAGGAAAGAACGAACAATCTAAAGAAAGAGAACAAAAGAAAGAAAAAAAGAAAGAATACAGAAGAATGCGCAAAGAAAAAAACGAAACAAAGAAAGAAGCCTTTCACTATAATTCATATCAATTAGTATCACTTCACCCAAAACCTCTACAGACTGAATGTTTACTGATCATACACTTTTCAATGACGTCCGCTAACATCTTGACTACAAATAAGGGTAGCAAGCTAATTTAACGCATGTACAGATACTGTCAAGATTGATTAAGAAGGTAACAGCTTTTTGCAGTTAATCTCTGAGAAGATAATGTGTTTATGGAAACGTCGTTTGTCCGAATACTCATTCAACCAAAGTATTCTTTCTCAACCTCCATGTCATACAGGTGACCGGACATTTTGTCAAGATACCTAAATATCGGTCAGAACGCAAGGACAGAGATTCTTGCCTTTTCCAAAAAGCATACACAGTGTTAACCGAAATTCAAACACGTTTCATCAAATTCCGTTGTTTAGGCTAATAAATCGTTGCACTTCACCTTCCACAGAACATAACCCGCATACTGCAGCAAAGTACATCTCAAATTATAAAATGAAGGTCGTTTTAAATGCTCTATTTCAGTAACGATTATAAGGATATCATCAGTTTTCAAGTTTGTATTTAGGCAGATGACACTGATATATACTCCTGACTCAGTAGCAAATCTAAACTTATTTATAAATGGAACTTTGTCTATGTGTGTGTGTGTGTGTGTGTGTCCGTTACATATAGACACCGAAACGGATGAACCGATTTTCTTGAAAATTTACACAGTTGTACTATAAGCGTCTGTAGGTGTTCTTAGCTAGGTTTTGTGTCAAGGTACCTTCGATAAATAACGAAAATCGATAATCGAAAAAAATCGGGTTATAGAAGGAGTGGTCCGATTTTAATCGAATTTGATACACTCATAGACAAAAACATAAGAAACACTATTCAGAAGTTTCAAGGTTGCAGTTCTTACAATAGTGCAGCAAATCGATAATATATATATATATATGTATATATATATATAACGCAAGATGTTTGTGTGTGTGTCTTTTTATCTGCATGTATGTCTGTATTTTTTCAGCCCTTTTATTTTATTTTTTGCTTCGGGTTTGGCTCTATGTAGGCATAATTGTAGTTCTTAGTCTCAGCCATGATACCATTTACTCAGAAGACTTATTTAGCCTTCAAAATTCAGTTTACGACGAAAAAATTTATTTGATATCGATACCAGGAAATCAAAATTTGACTTACATCCATTCATTTTTCTTTCAGTCTAAGGTTCCTCTTTAACTGGAAACAACTATTGTTTTTAGTCTTTCGTGCCAACGTCCAAAGAGTCTGAGCTGCAGGACAATGGATTAGTTTTAAAGCTTTCATTACACCCGAGCAACGCCGGGCTATACTGCTAGTCTATCATAATTGACACAGCAAACTTGTTTGGTACTTTTGAAAAACACTTCCAACCAGTGGTTAACTAGAACAGGAAATGGATTGTAAATTTTAGCGTCTGCACAGTGAAATGTTTCTACCTGCCACTAGCATGGATGACGCTAGACTCGTTGAGAACCAAAAACAGTGCCTTCTTGGTTCAGATTTTCAACTGACTTGAAGTGGAGCATCAATAACTGTATCTACCGCAAAGAACGATTGGTTCATTGTGTCGAGTCATAAATCTTTCCTCGACAGAGTCTATCTTGCACATTTACAACTCTTCAGTTCGCCCGTGAATTTAATTATGTTGCCATCTGGTCTGGTGCTCCTGCTATTTACACCGAGATCATTGGCATGATCCAAAGTAGGATTTCCGGCATCTAGACTTCAGTCACATTCTCACCGAGGTGATGTGGCTTCCCTCTGTCTTTTCTACAAATATATTAATGGCAACTGCTCTGGCGATATTTTTTTCCTGCTGCCGCGACTATATTAAATTAAGTGTGCTACTAGATTGACATCTAGATCTGATCCGTTTACACTCAAATTAGCTAAATGCAACTGCCACTTCTACTCCAACAGTTTCTTTTTCTTGCACTTCCGCCTATGGAATTCCCATCCGTTTATATGCTACTCTGGTAACTACAATCTTCAAGTATTTAAATGAAATGCCAATCTTTATTTTTGGTTTGTTGCTTTCCGTTCACCTTTTCTCCTGTAATCAATCGTTCCTGTACTCAGTTTTTACTTTCACTTTCATTCTCTGTAACCCTCTACGTATTAGTGGAATACCCACCTGACTTGGGGTGAAATTATCAAAAAATGTATACTTAAGCAAAACAAAATTTAATTCTAGTCACTATATGGTTGGAAGTGGGATTGAAGAACTAAGAATTAATAAACGTGGCATTTCTTTTAAACACAAAATTGACAGCTAAAGAATTGCTGCAACGGGATTATTCAGATTGAACACTATTACCTAGTTATCAGTATGATGTACACACTATCTCATTAGCCTCTCTGATCAATCTTCCATTTGCATAATATTCTGAAGACCAGAATTCCTTAACTTTAGGCTGAGTGTTACTTGATCCCGAAGGATTTATTTATTTACTTTTAGAGAATTCTGGATAGCAGCGAGGATCGCAAATCTAGATTTTACTGTTGGTTGTCACAAAACAGTTATTTGGTCAAATCTAATAAAGAACCATTTAAAATTTGCTTAAACACATGTGTATTTGAACCAATTGAACAAGACTAATTGTACAGCAAATATATGCAAGTTAATAAAAGATAATACACCGACAGTTATACTGACTTTGAGAGAAAATGGCATATCACAGACAACAGTTACTTAAGTTGAATGAAATTTTAATGATCTCGCGTAAAGCTAATGGCGAATATACGAATATACAAAATGTGTCCAATTTTATTTTTCTCGTTAAACATAAGCCGTGCGAGCAAAACCTTTTTAGCGGAAAGCACTATTACCCTTCCTGAAGATGAAAATTTTCGTGCTGGTAGATCGCGCTAGTTCCCGGCTATTAAGCTTAGAGCAGAGACGTGTAGTGCATGCTCGTCAGATTTTCCCCTTTCGTGTAAGATAAGAGAACGCATCAGCTGATACATTGCACCGAGATTTCCTGGGTAAGAACAACATCGCGCTTGTCAAAAATGTTCTCTTCTCTCCCAAAATGTGTCCTTAATGCGCTGGCGGGGCGCCTTGATGGTAGATTTTGCTGATAATCTCTGAAAGCTCAAATTTTCAGTTAAAATAGAACGTGCTTATTTCCACTTCGTGAACAATTTTCTAAATTGCTACATGACTATTCGCCGAACCTTCTTAATTGGCTTCTCGTTTCGGCTTGTGGTTGCCCCGCCTGAGCATGCCTCACTCTCCACTTGCACAACTTCTTGATCAGAACTTTAACATTTTTTCCATTCTAACATAGCCAAGGTTTTCATGAATCGTGCAGATCACCAACCTTTTGGCTAAACATGATGCACTATCTCTGCTCCAGTCTAAAAAATGTGACAAAATTCCAGTTTTTGGGTTGGTCATTCTGTTTTAGATAGCGTTACTTTGAATTTATTTAGTTTTCGATTGAATAGAAATCATTACGACTTAAATTATTTTAAGCTTAAATTTTTTGCAAAGAATTTATGTCTAAGCTAAAAATACCGTAATACTGTTCGCTTTATTCTCTTAGCGATTGTGAGTTGATTCCGATTCAAACTACAAATAGCTTCTCGGTGTGATGAAATGCTTTAATATTTCTTTCTTCGTGAAATTATATTGACATTTCTTACTCAAGGTATATTCCTCAATGTACCTTTTTGTTTCAGTTTGTTCTAAAATATCGAATCAAAATCATAATTTCTTAAAAAGAAATGTCCCCGCTAAAAGGTTAAGCATCATTAAGAGATTTGATATTTGCCATTTAATATTAAACTAAATTCAATCTGCAAAATCCATGGTTCAATAAACAGCTGGAAATGATTCAAATGAATTTACACGCTATTAATATCCACACATTCTGAATGAACAATCTATGTTTTAAGAAACTAAATGAACTTACTTACAAAACCTGTTGAAGGGCTAAAACACTCCTTGCTGAAAATTACTGTGTTGATCAAAAGGTCAATGCTGCAAAAAAGGAAAAGATATTTCAACTTCAATATCACTACACGCTATACTGAGACATAAAAGTATATAAACTAGAGAAAATTTTTTAGGATAGATTTGTCAAACACCAGTTTGGAAATTGCGATTAAACTTCAAACTTAAAAAAAATAAACTCTGTATTTGTTAAAAGTTAATCTTTAAAATCTAAATGAATAGATTCAGCATTAAAATCTTTAAGAAAACAAAACTCAGAAAGCTTTTCAACACCCATGATATCTGATATCAATCAACATGTTTGGGCGATCAGGTTATTGAAAGACGTGATTGAGTGTGCAGAAATGTTTTTCGCAATAAGTGGCCATTACTTTCTGCAGGAAACTGTTTGCCAATCTATCCTGTTATTTAACCCATCGCTTGATGGAGAAGCAACGGATTCATACCTTTGCCAAAGTTATTTGCGCGTATGTGAAAGCAACAAATTCAACAGAAGTTCGAACTCAGCTCTCCGATTTCTCGTTCCGAGCCGATATCCACTGCACCACAACGCACATCTCATAATGTGATAATATAATAAACTAATAATATCGTTTTATAAACTGCTTTAAATGAATAAAAATAGAAATTTCTAAGTATTCTTAAACAGATATAAATTAATAAAACAAAAGTGCTCTCTTTTTCAGTCTTCTCGGTGAACTTCTTTTGCCTCCCATCAACATGGCTGATGCTAACCTCCAGAAGAGTGACACATTGCGACTTATCAAACTAAAATTTTCCGCTAAAAGTGAAAAACTTATATTAAACCAATAACTTGGCCATTTGACAGGAAAGCTAGTTTCCTATATTGTGTTAAAAATCCCTCTTCGCCAGAACCTGTCTTGCATATTTATAAGTCTGCCATTCTTCCTTGGTTTGAGTATTGTACCGACATTTGTTTTACTGTTAATGCTATATATTTAGAGGTTCTTGATAAAATTGCAAGAAGATTTTGCAATTTTATTTCTTCTGAACTAACATCTCGAGAACGTACCTTGTCATTGCCCTATCTATAAATATTTTCATAGTATTTTCTTTGAGGATTTTCATCTATGATACCTAGACTCTGTGAATTCCAGCAAAGTACTTGCGGTGCAATGGATATCGACTCGGAACGAGAAATCGGAGAGCTGAGTTCGAATTCCTTGCATTCACTTACATGCAAATACCCTTGGGAAAGGTATTAATCCGCCTCTTCTCTACCGCAAAAAGGCAAAGGCAAACTACTGCGGGATAATCCTTTTCCTAGTCATTCTATATCTCTTTCGAGATATGATCGCCCAAAGCGTGTATCAAGTATGGTACTTAACTAACTAACTATAGCGACGGCAAGGTTTCATCATTTTACAGCTGAAATGCCTACATGTAACCGTAAGTTCTATGTTAACAGTTTCTTCTATTGCACTACTATCTTCTGGTTTCTAGCTTTCCAGTTTTATTTGATTTTACAAATATAAAGTTTTAATTTTTTCTTACAGTCATTAACCGCATGTATCTTAGTGACTTTATTGAATTGCTTCGAGTGAAATGATTTTTAAAAACTCTGCAGAATAATATAAATTATTTTAAAACTTGGAGATCACGTTCCTTAGCAAAACCTCTTAAAAATATACATAGTTAAATATTAACTGTAAGATAATATGGTACTAAAATACTAAACACATTATCTATAAAGCTATAAACACATTACCTTTATTCAATACTCTGTACCTTCAAGACGAAGGGGACCATTGCTCTTCACAGATTCCTTTTATTTTATTATTGTTATATAGAAAAACGACCGCCCTTCTCCGCGCTTATTGTTGTACATACCTTCGTTCGTTCATTTTGAGTAGGATGTCTGCTCATAGAAACAGTGGTCTCAAAGTGATTCGCATAGTGTTGAGTCGTACGCATTGCTGCACTGAACTATGGTATTTACTATTATTTTGCTATCAATCCATGTTCATCATGGAATTAAGTCTTTTTTCACTAATCTTTTCTTCCAGTTCTTCCTTACAATATTTCGTCACAGATGTTAAGTGCCATACTTGATATACGCTCTTTCGTGAGATGATCGACTGAACAGAAGATTTTCCCGCAGCATGTTGCCATTACCTTCTGCGGTAGACTAGTTGCCAACCGAGACACGGAGATATTTTTAAAACGGATTGCCAGGGCCAGATAAAAAAAAGTACGATTACTTTTAAGGAAATCATGTCCATCAAAACACGAAATATATTGCTTATCTGAAAAATCAGAAATATCACGTTTGATTAAATGTGTTAATCATTTCTCAAATTTTCAGTGAAAGAGGATCCTCATTTCATACACGTTGTCAATGATCACAAAAAGATTATTAAGATTTTGTTACTTTTGTTGATATTGTCAATCGCAAAGTGAAAAAAATTTAAATTGAACCTACTATTTCCAGATACGCTTAAATATTTGCATTTTGTGAAAGGTTAACTTCGAATAAAATTTAGAGATTCATTTTCATATTCTATCAAAAATTGTGGAGGAATCAAAATTAATCTTAGAGAATATCGTAGAAGAATGTCAAAAACGTCTATATTTAAGACTAGCAGTATATCCCGGCATTGCTCGGATGTAATGAAAGCTTTAAAACTAATCCATGGTCCTGGAAACTCAGTCTCAACGTAAAGAATATTTGTGTGGAGTTTGGTGAGAATTTTCGATTTTCTGCACTATTGTAAGAACTGCAACCTTGAAACTTCTGAATATCGTTTCTTATGTTTTTGTCTATGAGTGTATCAAATTTAATTCAAATCGGACCACTCCTTTCTATAACCCGATTTTTTCGATTATCGATTTTTGATACCTCAACACAAAACCTAGCTAAAACACTCGCAAAAAAATTCCGAGAGAACTTGACGTTCCTTCCAGGATTCGTCATTGGCGGCCACAATCTCAACAATATAAAATACGCAAATAATACAGTTCTGATACCAGATACGAAAAGAAAACTGCAAAACCTCCTACAGAAGGTAATAAAAGGAAAGCAAGAAGAACAAACTAAACAAAAACTACAAAAAATGAATGTATGATCACCCCCACCCCACAAAAAATGAGCCTAAAATGCCAATTACATGTTACGGATACAAAGATCAGGCAGATATTGAAATTCAAATACCTGGGAAGTGCTCTCACAGAGGAAGGAAAATGCGGAACTGAGATCTAAAGCGAATTAGCACGGCCAAAAGCTAAGCACATTATTGAGAGACAGGAAAATTTCGTTGGAAACAAAGAAAACAGTACTGAACTGTTATGTGACGTCTGTCCTTCTATATGGCAGTAAACGATAACCAATCCCATCACAGATGAAGAAAGGACTTGAAACAACAGACGTGTCGTTCTACCGAAAGATGCTGAGGATACCACTGATCAAACATGTGAGCAACGACAAGGTTTTACAGAACGCGAAACGAAGAAGAAACTTATACTTAGCATCAGGCAAAGGCAGCTTTGGTTTCTGGGACACGTAAGGAGGAAGGAAGGCTCGAAGAATCTAATACTCACGAGACGGATAAAGCGAAAGTGTTTCAACGTGTGACATTTTGATAAGTTTAAGCAAGTGAATGCTTATGCAGGGTTTGGGAGGAATAACCATACAAAAGTTGTTAACAACTACAAAGAAAAGGAGGATGTGGAGGGCCCTGATCACCTATGTCCTGAAGGAACACGGCATTTCTTACTCGTGCAAACATAATTTTGTGAGCATCTATATTTGAGAGAACAGCCTATCATTCATTTTTCATTATTTTTAAACAGTGGGAAATACGTCTACAGGCTTGATCATTTCAAGAGACCTGATAAACAAAGTGCGCTTCGGCGGGATTCTAACATGATACCCTACAAAGCCAGGGCTGTGACGCCTTCAAGAGTGTAAAGCCTGATAGATTAGATAGTAGTTTCACCTTATCAACGAGAACAAAGCGTCAATCCATGCCGGAGATGACGTTTTCTTTATTAACACTGTTTATAAACAAAGAAAAAAAAACAGAGAAAATTTCTCAAACATGGGCATCCACAAAATAGCATTTCATTTAATAAGAATATATATATAGTCATCCGCATATAGGCCTGTTTCGCAACTCATCAGTACGGCTTAACACACGATTGCTTCCAGCTGGGATAGAAACCAGACCAATTTGATATCAGTCGGATATTCTATCTCTAAGTTATCAGCGTACAGCAGAGAACGTCAGAGTTTATCGTATTATATACACAATATAAACAAACGCCAGTAGCCAAATGTGTTCAATACGATGTTTTTAAAATCTACTATTTCCTCAGAGTGCTCAATCAAATAGTCATATATATATATATATATATATATAGCTCAAAGCTAGGATGTAGAATCGCCGACTGACGCCAATTTGGTTTCAATCCTAGGTTAAAAGCAATCGGAGTCTAACCGTACTGATGAGCTGTGATACAGCGAAACAGATCTGTCTACGATGACTATATATATATATATATATATCTATATTTATATGTATTTCTACCTTCAGGTAATTGGTCTTTCGTATTAGGCTATGTATCTGGTTCTTGTTTGAAATAAAAAAGTTTGTTTGTTTGTTTGTTTGTTTGTTTGTTTGTTCCTGTTTAACGGCCTATCAACATCTAAAGGGTAATTTAAGGCCGGAAACGTATTTTTTATTTTAAATCACAGTTGTTGGTAAGATTTTTCATTCAAAAACCTTTTGTTGGTAACATTTTTCATTTTTTGTTATTAAATACTTTCATAGTATTTTGACTCCGGTTTGGGGGTTAACTCTTTACCCATAGCTGGGACCCTAACAAGTGCTACCACCCCGGGTCAGGACGGACCTGGGAACCACAGCAATTAAAAGGTGGTTCTACGCTCCTCACAACCTCCCAATCAGAGGCCTTGCTGCCGGATTCAGTTTACGGTCATACCCAGAACCTAAATTAAAATGTAGATGAGACTTTTTTTTTAATCGTGTCACCCCAAGCAAGGCATTCCACTGCCACTATAACGCAGGGGGTTACATAGAGGGATTGGGTATAGGAAATGTCAGAAGGTGGGTGATAGACGACTTAGGATGTACATAGGGAGAGAGTGGGTGTGAGTTAATGTGTTAGGAGGTGTCTATTGACCTTACATTTAAAATCCTGGAGGTTGTAGCCGTCGGGGAAGCAAGCATGCGGTAGGGATTTCCACAGGCGGGAATTGCGAGGAAAGAAGCTGTTGGAGTAGAAATTGCGGTTACATTTCATCGGTTTCACTGTAAAAGGGTGGGACCTAGTTGCCAATCTAGTGTCTCGTGCAAATTCACATCTAGGGTCACCAGTGATTTAAGTTCATCAGAGCAGAAGCCATGAAAGTATTTATAGAAGAGGCACAGGGAAGCTACGTCACGCCGGTGAGAGAGATACTGCAGGCGGTCAGCCAAGTCGGTATCAATCACATTACAGATTCTTCGCTGTATTTTGTCAAGAACCCCGAGGAGAATAGAAGGGGCACCCGACCAGATGTGGCAGCAGTACTCAATACACGGGCGGATGGTGGATTTATATAATTGCAAGATAGATTCAGGCGGAAAGAATTCCGGGCACTGCACAAAGAGCCGACTTTCATATCTGCGGATTTAGCAATGGATTCGACCTAGTCATTCCACTTGAGGTCCGCTGAGAGTGTCAGGCCAAGCAAGCGTAGTGATTTACTCTCTGGGAAGCAAGCCTGTTCTATGCTAATGGGAGGGAGATGTGGTTGTCTGTGGTGGTTAATTGACAGCATCTTCGTTTTGGAAGAATTGAATTTTACGAGCCATTTCGTACCCCAATCCACAACGGATTGGAGGTGCTACTCAAGCTCGGCAGCGAGGGTCGCCTTGTCACCTACACCAGATTTTTGATCTAGGCGAGAGTAAACTGTGGTATCATCGGCGTACATGCCTACTTGTGATCTTATGGTATCGGGGAGATCATTGATATAGATTAGAAAGAGCGTAGGACCTAGGATAGAGCCTCGGGGTACACCCGCGTTTGTAGGGTAGTTCTGGTAGGCATGTCCGTTTAATAACACCTTCAGTGTGCGGAGAGGAATGACCGGATTAAGTCCAACAATAGTCCAGTTATGCCATAGCTTCGCAGTTTCCGTAGAAGGCCGGCATGCCATACTCTGTCGAATGTTTTAGAGATATCCAAGGCGACGGTTCGGGGTTCACCATTCTTGTCGTGAGCCTGGTATATATCCTCGGTGATGGTCGTTAGCATGTCAGCAGTGGACCTGGTGAAGCGGAAGCCATACTGTTTGTCCGAGAGAAGCCCGTGGGCTGTGAGATGCTAAACGACCTCGGCATTGATAATGGCTTCGAACACTTTGCCGAAGATCGGAAGAAGGTTGATGGGGCGGTAATTTGTGGGGTCCGATGGTTCACCAGTGTTCTTGAATATTGGAACCACAGAAGAAGACTTCTAAGAGGCAGGAAAGCAGGAGGAAGATAGGCAGAGGTTGTAGAGCTTAGAAAGGGTAGAGGAGAGTTCAGGGTTAAATAAATTAATAAAAATCTCTACTCATCATACCAGAAGAAACTGCAGAAGAGGAATGATTCAGTTTTAAGGGAGTAAGTGGCAAATTAATGTTCATGAAGTAAAATTAAAAAAACAATTTGCCCGGTATTTTAAATTAACAATCATTTCAGGCCTTAAATGTATTAATTATTCCTAATTTATTTGGTTATATTGGTTATTGTTTTAACGAAATAAAAAGTTTCACTAGTTTCTTTATTTTGTCATTATTCTAAAAAGTTGTCTACATTGCCTTTGCAAAGCAATATCTGATAAACCCAAAGTAACATCTTATATATAAATATATACATAAATGTTTCTTGAAAAGTTTACGAATATTGGTTCATACCTTGCATAGTGTATGAAACTCTGAATCGGGTCTTGCTGTAGAGATAGGATAATTTGTATATTTATTAATAGATACTTCTTAGCCTGTTATTTTAGAATAAATTTTCTTTTCATCATCTTTCATTGAATATGACCAACAAGGTGATTTAATCAAAAGTTTACTGATTTTTCTAGCATTATAGCTATTTTCTATTTTTCAGAAGTTACAGAATATAAAAATTGTCCATATCTTTTCTCATTCCGAGCGCTTTCAAACAGTGCTTTAGCAATTCTCAATATATATACAAATGAATAAGGAAATTGAAGAAAATATTAACAACGTTCAAAACATTAATTTAAAACAGTGCTCAATATAAAACTAGAATTATGAATATTTATTATAAATTATAGTTTCGAACATGGAAAAATTATCATCTGCTACAACGTGTACATTTTGTTTCGACATTGATAGTGTCTACCTGATGAGACATTTTTGCTTTCAATGTCAAAACAAAATGTACACTTTTTCGTAAATGATAATTTGCACATGTTCTAAACTATAATTTATAATAAATATATATATATGTGTGTGTGTGGGTATGTGCATTTAAATATTTTTATATTCATATATATATATCTATATGTACATAAATATATATAAAGAGAATAAAAGATAAAGCTATTTTAAATTATTATACATAAGAAGAGACACAAAAATGCCATACAACCACAGTAAAAACTAACTATATGCTCAACTCCATATTATAAGAAACCGTAACTTTATATATATATATATATATATATATATATATATATATATATATATATGAATGCATGCATGCATGTGTGTGTGTGTGTGTTTGTTATTTTACGAAAGGGAAAATGGAAGATATGCAAAGCCAGAATCAGAAAGAAATATACAAGGGTGTGGCTGACATCACCCAGCATCAAAATTGCAGAATTTCCAGAAAGAAAAACATGTTTATGAGGAAAACAGTTTGTTCTAGTCACTGACAAGTTATGCTCGAGGCAATTTTTAGGGGGCCACAAGTGCAGTATTTTGCCAAAAACAAAAACAAAAAAAAATCAACAACAACAACAACAACAAAACAAATAAGTTTCAATTATATAGACTTTGTAATTCAGTAAAGCTGAAAAAAATTTTTTTTGCATATTTTTTTTATTTTTCTGTTGTTTTTCAACTATTTTCATCATGAAATTATTCAGTGATTTAATTGCACGATATTGTTGTGGCGAATCTTCATCGCCATCTTGTTGTGTCCTGTTACGGCCCGGAAGTAAAACACGGAAACAAGAAGAGAGGTTCAAACAAGTGTATTAGAATAACAGAACATCTATAAAATAATAACTGTTAGCAATGAGGAAAATAGAAGTTTAAGTCCAAACGGCATACTTACGCTGCATCTTGATTGTCTTTATACTGCCTTCACAACTGCGTCCCCGGAAGTCATGTAGGTTAGTATTATATTGGGGGATGAATAGCCCACTCCTATATATAGGGCGGCATTACAGGTATTTATAAGCAGTATGTTTTCTTTCTTTTTTTTTTTACCATTTTTCATTTTTCCCTGTTTGCTTAATTTTGTTTTTCATTTTAAACGTGAATGTTTTTTTTTCATTTTTACTCTGTAAAAAATGGCGCTTTTAAAGAATTGTCAACGTCTTTTCAATTTCTCGAGGACTTAGCCCCGAATCCAAAGAAGTCATTATTTCTATGTCATAGACACATTATCGAAGAAATTCGTCTAAAAATGTCATTTGCGACTATATGCCAAAACATGTTTCAAAAGCATTTATCTCAAGTTCTACATTAGCATAAGCATTTCTTTTCCCGTTATTTTTTCATTCGCTTAAATCTATTCATCTTTATTCGGTTACGGATTTATATTTTCAGCTTTTTTATAACATCCCGCCATTTAAAAATATGTGTAATCTAAATGCCATTTCAAATTTTATCAACCTAAAGACTAGAAATATTAAATTAACACAAGCTTTTCTTGAATTTGTTTTTATTCATCTACTCAAATCAATCCTTGAATCTAGGTTTAGAGAAATCTATGTTCAATCAAAGCGTTTAGCTACCATTTAAAAACGTCATAACCTAATAGTGCAATGTAGGCTTCTGAATAAAACAAACCAACCTAGGCACATTTTTCACGCCCGGTTCAAACTCCACCCACGTCTATTGAACAGGTGTAGAGGCTCATCCCTTGTTCCCTGTTTAGGATGTGGTTTCCGGCTTTCTCTTTTCCAATCTTTTTAGTTTTCTTTTTTTGTTGTTTTTTTTTTCAATTGGAGTAGATAGACTAAACTATAGACTAAACTATCGCCCGGTTCACACTCCACCCACGTCTATTGAACAGGTGAAGAGGCTCATCCCTTGTTCCCTGTTTAGGATGTGGTTTCCGGCTTTCTCTTTTCCAATCTTTTCACTATTACGTAGCCCCCTGCACATCAGTGGCGTTACCGCCTTGCTCGGGGTGATAATATAAAAAGAAATTTATGATAGTTTAACCGTGTCTTTTAAGTTTAACAATGTCATACGTTAGTTTGGGTGGTTGTTTTGTATTTATGGCATATCGGCCTCGGTGGGTCATTTATTGCCAACTAAATTTTATTTATTTATTGCTGGTAATACCTTTTTCTTTCAACAATTTATTGTTGTTTTTATATACGTTTTGTGTCTACTTTTTTTTTTCGAGTATCAAGATTCATTGGGATTTGTTTTTTTAAGGGCAGGGTCCCTAAGTCCTACCCTTGTTATTTAACCCATAACTGGAGGAAAGGGACGGATTAATATCTTTCCCAAGGATACCAGTGCTTAAGTGAATGCAGGGTATTCAACTGGAATTCGAACTCGGCTCACCGATTTCTCTTTCCGAGCCGATAACCACAACGCACATCCGTCACTACACGCTTACAGCACCTTGTATTCCCAAGCGGTCACTCATCTAAGTACTGACTAGGCTCAACATTGCTTAACTTCGGTGTTCGAGCGAGAACCGGTGAATTCAACGTGATATGGCCGTAAGCCTCTTACGTTAGTACGCACAAAATTTATTATATACAATATATGATCAGTATTTACAATGATACATTCGTCATTATAATTAATAACCAAAAAAGAATTTATTACTCAAATACGTAAAAATGATTCTTGTTTAGATTTTGTCAAAAATCTCTAGATAATTAGCAGAAAGTGCTCTCCCACCAGATATCGCAGCAATATTTAGGGTGATACATTTGTCACTGCAATTGCTAGCCAAAAACAGAATCCAAACAAAATTAATTTTTTAAGTATTTTTTCTGTTTTTGGCTACCAATTGTAATGACAAATGTATCACCCTAAACCTGGTGAATGCCCGGTTCTGCTAATTATCTAGGGATTCTTAGCAAAATCTAAACAAGAATCTTCAATGTTAGGGATCCTGTCCCGGCATCTCGGCTTCAGTCACATTCCTAACGCCGTGGCATAGTCTTCCATGTGCCCCTTCTATATTTTCATGGTAAGTTACTCTCTTCGGTACTTCGACTTTAAGAATTTAATTGCATTTCTAGATTAGGAGTCAGATCTCATCATTTTACTGTTTAAATTACGAGATCTAACATTAGGAAATTAAGTGTATTTTCAGATTTATACTTAGTTTTATTATCATTTTACTGTTGAAATTGTGAACTGTAACCATAAGTTCTCTGCTAAAGATTTTCTCTTGTATTTCTCGTTTGTGGAAATCTCTTCCGCCTTCTTGATTTCCAGTCATGTTTGATTTTCATAAATTTAAAAGCAATATCAATTGTCGTCTTCTGTTTACTTAGAACCTGTTCTTTTATTGTGCTTCTACGTTAATAATGATTTTTCTCACATTTTTACTACAGTAACACCAAAGCGTGTTGGTAGCTTTATTAGCTTGTTTGAGGTCAAATGACTTAAAAAAAAAAACTTTTAAAAAATCTAAAATATTTTTGTTTGCAATCCTAAAAGAAATTATAATTTGTCTCCTCCTCTTTGATGCCTTTCAGGTTGCGTTGATTTACTGTTTTCTAAGAGATACCAAGGTAAACAGTTATTATTATAACACATGAGCGAAGAAAACGCTTTCATAATAAAAAAATATAATTGTTTTTAACGGGGAATATTAAACGTTATATTTGATTGATGCTTTGTGCTATATATTCAAAATGCCCCCCTTACAAAAAAAGGCAGCATCGCCGAGAGACTAGCCTGCAAAGAAAAAAAATGATATCCTTTGGAATTGCACATAACTTCCATTTTATTGTCGCTTGTCACTATACAAGTGTATTGTATGAACATATTGAGATAGATAGATAGATAGATAGATAGATAGATAGATAGATAGATAGATAACAGAATGACATACATACATAATTAACAGAATAAGATAGATAGATAGATAGATACATAGATAGAAAATGAACAGAATGAGATAGATACAAACATACAGACAGATAATGAATAGAATGAGATAGATAGATAGATAGATAGATAGATAGATAGATAGATAGATAGATAGATAGATAACAGAATGACATACATACATACATACATAATGAACAGAATGAGATAGATAGATAGATAGATAGATAGATAGATAGGTAACAGAATGACATACATACATACATACATACATACATAATGAACTGAATGAGATAGATAGATAGATAGATAGATAGATAGATAGATAGATAGATAGATAGATAGATAGAAAACGAACAGAATGAGATAGATACATACATACATACAAACATAGATAATGGACAGAATGAGATAGATAGATAGATAGATAGATAGATAGATAGATAGATACATACATACATACATACATACATACATACATACATACATACATACATAATGAACAGAATGAGACAGATATATAGATAGATAATGAACAGAATGAGATAGATAGATAGATAGATAGATAGATAGATAGATAGATAGATAACAGAATGACATACATACATAATTAACAGAATAAGATAGATAGATAGATAGATACATAGATAGAAAATGAACAGAATGAGATAGATACAAACATACAGACAGATAATGAATAGAATGATAGATAGATAGATAGATAGATAGATAGATAGATAGATAGATAGATAGATAGATAGATAGATAACAGAATGACATACATACATACATACATAATGAACAGAATGAGATAGATAGATAGATAGATAGATAGATAGATAGATAGATAGGTAACAGAATGACATACATACATACATACATACATACATAATGAACTGAATGAGATAGATAGATAGATAGATAGATAGATAGATAGATAGATAGATAGATAGATAGAAAACGAACAGAATGAGATAGATACATACATACATACAAACATAGATAATGGACAGAATGAGATAGATAGATAGATAGATAGATAGATAGATAGATAGATAGATAGATAGATAGATACATACATACATACATACATACATACATACATACATAATGAACAGAATGAGACAGATATATAGATAGATAATGAACAGAATGAGATAGATAGATAGATAGATAGATAGATAGATAGATACTTTTTGTGAATATTTGTGAATATAAGAGGCTTACATTTCACATACATTTTAAGTCAAGTGAATTGTGTTTTTCTTCCAACGCAGACGGGATATATATTTGTGCAGATATCATCATAGAACTAACAACGTCAGGACTTGATGTACAACGGAAAATATACAAATCTACTTAAATAAATAAATTTCCAATTTATGGACAACACTAAACAATTTTAACACCAGATTACGTTTTATCCGCACTGATTGCGTGATTGTGATATGAGAACTGAAAATAAAAGATACAAAATTAATACGAGATGCGCTTAGAAAGTTGTGCCTCTTATTCATTTCCATGGAAGCGACAACAGATAAAGAGAACATCGGATTGCATGCCGCGCTCGTAAAAAATCCTGCACAATCGGGAAGCACATGATTTCACGATCATTGCTGTCGACACTTCTGAATCGACTGCCTGTGCTTACGTTCTCTTTTTGCTTTTCGGAAACGTTTAGCAAACGTCGAAGCATTTTTTGCATGAAGTATTGAGTCGGAACGATAAATGGGGAAACCAAGTTCGACAAATTCCAGTTGAATTCCTTGCATTCACTTGCGCGCAAATACCCAATGGAAAGTTATTAATCTGTATTTTCCCTCCGGTTATGGGTTAAATAACAGCACAGTTTGGATTCTATAGCCTAAGTCGGCATTCAGTCTACCGCAGAAAGCAATGGCAACCTACTGCGGGATAATCTTCTGCCCAGTCAGTCCTGTCTCTTTCGCGACATGATCGGCCAAAGCATGTATCCCGAATAGCACTTAACTGACTGAATTGAAAGGCAGACCACTGCTTCGTACGCATTTTCATGTCAGACGCTATTTTGGCAATTTACAGTTTGTAACAAGACATTGGTTAAGGGTAGTAAGATTTACGCTTACCTACTACCTGTTTCTGGAGACACGGATTAAATACGTTTCTAGAGGTAAGCGTTAACATAATAAATTAAGACGCGTTAGTTTAGAAATGACCTTTGGTTATTTTTTTTTTCACTCATTTAACCTCAAGCAAGTCAATAAATACGCAAGGGGATAATGAGCGTGATAGAATATGAAATAATTATTATGAAGAACAGAGAACACTCAAAGGACAAGAATTAAAAGGACAGATGATATTGATTGACATTGCATTTGAATATTTGAACAGCAAAAGTGGCTGAAGAGACCGGAAGAGAGTCCACAAGAGAGAAGTGCTAGAGAAGAAACTCTTGGCACAGAACCTACGAAATCTATCAATTTCAAATGTAAAATGATGCTACTAACTTTATCTTTTTCTTTATATACCATGTCTAATCAAGACGAAGGTGATCATGGCTCCTCGCATCTTCATGTTTTTGTGTTTCTTATTAAGCTTTGTCTTTTGCTTATTTCACCTAAACACTGTCCTGCCATCCATTTAATAAAGCCATCAAGTCTGTGACGTACTGTTCTCCTCTGTCCTTCGTTCCTTCAATCTGTCCTGTGAGTAACTGATTTTCTAAGCCTTCCTTCCTCATTATGTTGCCCAGAAATTTCATCTGCCTCTTCCTGATGATAAGTACATATCTTTGTTTCATTTTCTCCAAAACCTCACATGTTCGGCTCATGTTATCCTCAGCATCCTTCTGTAGAACAACATTTTTGTTGCTTCAATTTCTCCTTCAGATTTGAGCAGATTGTCTAGCATTGTTACAGATATTATAATATTTATCAAAACAATCTACTTCTGTGCTTTTCCTGTGATATCGTTTTTCCTATGATATCATTTTTCCTATGGTACAGCTTTTCCTATAATACCGTTGTTCCTATGATATTGTTTTTCCTATGATACAGCTTTTCCTATAATATCGTTTTTCCTATGATACCGTTTTACCTACGATACAGTTTTTCCTTTTATATAACTTTTTCATGATACAGTTTTCCTATGATACAGTTTTTCATATGATTCAGTTTTCCCTATGATACCGTTTTTCCTATGATACAGCTTTTTTTATTGTCTTCATTCTTTGGCAATGTTCACTGTTTTAAAAATCGATAATTAGAATTGTAATAGATCTAAATATATGAAAGAGATTTCATGAATTTAGAGTTTTTTGTTCTTTAGAATTGATAACAAAAATAATAAAGACTATTTATTTAACATATTATTTTGGAATGGTTGGCCAAGCGTCGGCTAATTGCCAAGTGATTCGAACTTTATAAAATGAAAAATAATAAGAGTTTCTTCTAATAATTGGTACACATATTTTAATAATTTAGTAAATTTTTATAAATGTACGAATACAGAAATATATTTATTTTTTTATAAATTTAAAAATTATAAATATTGCATTACATTAATTTTAGCTGTATACTAGAATGTTGTAAATATAAAATTATCCTTGTAAATGAACAATTTAATAAATAGTGATTAATATTTTTGTTTTGGATTCTCAAGAACAATTCACTTAATTCACTTAATAATATATTAATAGAATTAATAGAATTAATAGATTATATATTAATAGAATTAATAGAATTAATAGGTTATATATTAATAGAATTAATAGAATTAATAGGTTATATATTAATAGAATTAATAGGTTATATATTAATAGAATTAATAGAATTAATAGGTTATATATGAATAGAATTAATAGAATTAATAGGTTATATATGAATAGAATTAATAGAATTAATAGGTTATATATTAATAGAATTAATAGAATAGATATTAATAGAATTAATATTAATAGAATTAATAGAATTAATAGAATTAATAGGTTCCATTCTAATTGTAATCATTGTTTGAAAAACAATAAACATTGCCGAAAAGTGAAGGTTGTTAAAAATGCGGTGTCATGGGCAAAACAGTCCTTTTGACGTTACGTCTTCTTGCAATCATGAAGATTCATGCTTACCACTTCTTTTTAGAATTGATGTCTACTCTAATATTTTTTCTAGGAATTCTTGCAATTTTCTTTCTGGTTATACCATCAACAAGTTGTAATCTGCGCATCTTAATTTGTTAAAATTGTATCCACTGATAGTGAATTACTGATAGAACTTCTCGATCTCTTAGGAAAAAGAATAATCAGTTTCGCGATATTAATCATGTCTTGGAAAAAAAACATTTTTCTTATGGCTATCAGCTTAGTTCCACGCAAGAAATCCGTTAGTGTGTGTGTGTGGGGGGGGGGGTTAGCCGACTATTTCTTATCACGAAGATTTCAAAACAATCAAATTAAGGCAAATCCTCCAGCCCGCTTCAGATACTTATGCAATAAAAAATTGTTCATTACTAAAATGATGTCTATGTATAATTTCCAAGCATAGAATGGAATCTGGTAAAATACTAATAATTATTGAAATTAATATTAATATAGAAACCATAAAAAGTAAACAACACGAATAATTAACAAACTGATGAATGTCACAAAAAGTCAAGTTGTCATATTAACACGTGGAATAAACAGAATGCGAATTTCTTTGGCTATGTGCAGTCGTCTTACAATGAAATATACGATTCTGTGTCAAAGGTATTTAGGTTTTATTTATAAAAAAACTTGTGTTGTGATTTTTTGCTTGCCTAATACGAGTAGAAAACCACCAAAAACTAAGTTATTATTAATATTTTAATAAAAATAAATACTATAAGCCGAAACACGGGCAATGTATTATTCATATAAATATTAAAATGTCGTGAAATATATTTTTCTAATATCAGGTTTGTAATAGTAATTTTATTGTGAACACATTGACAGACTGAGATAGATAGATAGATAGATAGATAGATAGATAGATAGATAGATAGATAGATAGATAGATAGATAGATATGAAGAGAACGTCCTAGATAGATAGGTATGAAGAGAACGTCATAGCTAGATAGATATGAAGAGAACGTCATAGACAGATAGATATATAACCAAAAATGACTGGTTACTAAGTCGATTAAAATTTATGAGATCGCATCTCCTTTGAAACTGCCTAATCTATACTCTCTATAAATGTCTTAGGTTCTGCAAAATTTTTATACAAAACGTATTCGCCTAACTTAAAATAAGAAATATCGCCAGTTTTCTGAAACTATTTAATTATCTAAATCATATAAAAAGTTGCATTAACTTCGAATTTACTTATTAAAACTGATAATATTTATTTCTCTAATAAAAGCGAATCCTTAATTTTCACATTTTAACAGTAACTTATCTAAACAAATATGTAATGCAAGTTTTGGTCGATATTTTATGACAAATAAAGCAAAATAGCGGATCATCGAGATATATTTACTGATCACTATGGCAACCATTTTTTCCTGACATCACCTGACATATAAATAAGCTTCATAATGTCACGTCTATAAAAATATTTTGGTTTTGACCTGAAATAATATAAAGATTTATTTTGAACTTCTCGATCTTCATTGAAGTGGCTTCGCAAATTTCTAAATGGAAAAAAATATAAAAAGATATGGTTAATGAATCATTTTTTTTTCCTAACCAAGTTTTTCAATATGTTTAGACATTCAGGCAGCATGGCGTTGCGCGTTATAATGCTGATAATATTGTGTTGATTATCTTAACAAAGATAAACTTCTTTGTCCAAAGCTTCTTTGGGGGATCGTAATTGTTGGCTGTTTATTTTGGATATGATTTTTCGATTGTGTTTTTACAGCTCTTTATAAACAATTTATTGCATATCTCACCATGACATCAAAAAAGAACTTTATCGTATGCAATCAGTCTTGGTTGCAGATTACACTTTCTAACTGCACTAAGCAATTAATACCCACGTTTAATATTATGGTTAAGGATTCACCTCTAACTCTCTACAATGACACTTAAAAAATGGTACTGGAAACGAACAGTAATGCACAAAAATGAATTTCTGTTCCTATCTGACGATTTAGGTTGAGATCTCTTATCAACAGCTGAAATTTCTCGCATATCTTCTTATTCCGTGACTGGCATATGGCTACCGTGTCCACTGATTTTTCCTAACTGTAATGACTGGATTAACGTTAACAGTTGTTCTTAATACATCAGAATCTA